>JABCMJ010041893.1:0-12052 GCA_014822125.1 Arbutus unedo | reverse complement strand
TTTTCATACTTTCACTTTTTTTGAAAATAATGAAAATTATTTTTGATTTTTTATAAGTAAAATATCAACACAAATGTATTTTTTTTTAAAAATAAAAAATTCAAAAAATAAAAAATAAAAAACAGGAAGCAAAATGATTTTCAAACATGGTGTTAGTATTTGTAGTTTCCAAATGTTTAGTAAAAAATGAACAGAAAACCAAAAACAGTGATTTGAGGCCATACCAAACAAAGACTTTCCCTTCTTAAATTCACAAACTAAAATTCCATGGACCTCTTATTTAATTCCCGCGGGGTGTAAAGAAGTGAAATAAGTCTCAGTTGTTTTCGCTTTAGACTTGGTCAGAACTAAAGACTATTCTTTCTGAAATTATTATGTATATGATTGTAAGCAAAATTAGTAGCAAAACAAAAGGATTTATTTCTTCCAATAATGACACTAATACCCTTTATTTCCTTCCTTTCAGTCTTCTTTACAGAATTAATTTTATATGGATGACTGGTTCAACAAAGAGTTGGCATGTCTACCAAAATAGGTTAGTTTGGTAATTTCATGTAATCCACAGAATTGGTAATTAATAAATAAATATGAACAAAATAAGTGCAGTACCCTTATTACTACAGATAATGTTGTTTGTTGGTTTCAAATAAAATAATTAAAACAGATAATGTTATTTGTTTGTTTGAAATATTATTTGTGTTTTTGTTATTTATATGTAACGAATAAATTTATCTGTATTCTTTTTAACAAATAACTTTATCTGTTTGCAATATTCATATCTTTAACAGAAGTAAAACAACTAAAATAGTTAATGTTATCTGTTATCTGGTAACATTATCAGATAATATGTTTTCGGCCTTATTTCATTTGTTTTTATAATTTTTTTATTTTGTATCAATTTTTTGTTGATTGTTGGTTAGTTTCAATAAGAGATTTCAAAAAAAACACAAAATTATGTCTAAAATTTAAATTAAAGAATAAAGAATAAGCGAAAATATGATATATTTTGACTTATTTTTCGTATTTAGTGAATTATTTTTAATTTTTTTGAACATAATTTTATAATTTTTAAATTTCTTTCATGGGGACGTATCCACAAATCGCTAAAAATTGATAAAAACATACCATATACAAAAAAATTGAATAATGACAAAAAAACAATTTAGATAATTTGTGCATTTAAAATAAAATTGATGTGTTTAGTGTAAAAGTATTTTTAGAACGAGTGTGTCAAAAAAAATTCTAACTCTAATTGAATCACAAGTATCTTACATTGAACATTTAATTGAAAATCCCTTTATTTTAATTCATGAACACTAAAAACAACGAAGCAACAATGAGAGGAATTGCGACAATTTTATTCATAGCAAAACCACCACAATTCTTTCACTCATCACCCCTCTCTCTCTCTCTCTCTCTCTCTCTCTCTAAAGCAGTACCAAAGCCAACCCAATCAAACCCGAAGCTGCCGCCAAGCTCACAGCCCTACCTTTTAAACCGATCGAAGTACCTACACAGGATGAAAGAAAATAAGCAAAACAAAAAAAAGTAAATTACAAAACAGAGGACGTATCAACCGCTACAAAAGCATTCTATTTTCTCGCCTCATATTCTTGATGTTTGTAAGGATCTTAAACTTTTGGAAAATAATACAAAGTTCATGCATTTTAATTCAAATAGATTGATATGTTTTCCTAATTTGTCTTAGTCTTTTTTTTTTTTTTTTTTTTCTATTTTTCAAATATTTTGTAGCTATGCAAAAATCATATACGTTTTTTTTTTCTCACTTTTCAAAATAAAATTTATTTATATCCCGTTGAGTTTGAATTCTCTACAAAAATCGTTTGTTAGTTTTCATTTTAAAATCATTTTCACGTTACAAACTATTTAAAATGTAAAGACCTCTGCTGATTAGATTAAATATAGTGATTTTCCCTGCTTTACAAACTATTTCTGTCGTTAACTTCTTACGAACAACGTTAGTTGGAAAAATGAATAGGAAAAGCGACTGGAACTTAGAAACAAATATGCATATGTATATTACCTGAAATTTCATTGACAAACGCTCCAAGTTCGTATCGAAATTGACAACTGGGTCTAATAACTCTTCCCCCTGCCGTCCCATTACAACATTTTGGGATATCCTCAATAGCCCCTTGAATGCAATCGCTGCAATCCTGTCCAGACAAATCCGGCGTGCACTGCACAAATGCGTACACAGACTGTGAGTCCGGCCCCTTTGCATTATCCGATGCAAACTTACGTTCGATCCCCGACGCGGCCTTAACCTTAAGACCATCCAACAATTTCTCCAACACGTCTTTGAATTGCTCCACACTTGTAACATTCTGTTTGTCGTTCCACACATAGATTCTGGGATCCCCTGCCATAATACCCTTCATCGACGTGTTGGAGTATCGCAACATGCAATTGTCGTACCATCCGATTGCTTCCTTTCCGTCAGGACAAAGCTGTTTAAGCTTAGTTACAGAGTCATTGATACACTCTTGACAAACATCTAACTTAACGTCTGCTCTGCAAAGCACGAGTGCGTAAACCGTATCGGGATATCCGCCGAATGAGGAAGTGTAGAAGCCGTATTGATCCGTGTTATTGGAGAGTGAGGAGAGGAGAGTGTCGCGGTTGGTGCGGTAAGCACTACCGGTAGTATTGGAGTTGCAGAACTTGCCCAGGAAGTCAGGCTGGGCTATGGTGAGAGAAACAAGGTTTACGAGGAAGATTACTGCTTTCAGAAAACCCATTTTCAATGGATACAATCTGATGGACTGAATGGTTTGAGTAATACAATGTGGTATTTTGGTTATTTATATAACAATTAAAGCTCACTGCCTTGAAAATGTTGGAAAAAATAATTTTAGAACATATATTGGTTTGTTCAAAATAAAAAACAGATTTTTTTAATTTATTCGTCGTCTTTAGTGATATTTTTTTAATTTTTGGATATAATTTTATATTTTTTATATTTCTTTCATCAAGACGGACCAATAAACTATAAAACATTGAGGTCAAAACAATAAAGGAAAAAAAAAATAAAGATTAAAAAATTAATTAGGCCAAATCCACCCCAACTTAATTAATGCCTCACTATAGCTCACCCAAGACTTTAGAAGGCCTTAATTTCCAAGTCAATTAACGCCTTCTAAAATCTTGAGTGAGCTGCCGTGAGGCATTAATTAAGTTTATCTCGGATCCCTTGATTTAATTAATCAGAATCTTATATATATTTTCTGAGTTTGTCGAATACGTAATTTATATAAATAAATTATTGTTATAAATTGACAATGGCATAATGAGTAACTAAGGAACGGTTTTTTTTTCTTTTTATTATTCGTCTTTAGTAATTATTATTTTAGATTTTAAATATAATTTAAATATTTTTTAAATTTATTTTGTCAAGGGTATTCAGTAACAGATGTAAAATATTAAATAAAGACAAAAATAAAAAATAAAAACAAGAAGGCAAATAGAATTAGTCCAGCGCCTGAGAGCAGGGGAAATTATTTCTGTTTGAGTGAAAAAAAGGCGTTCTCAATAAAGTGCGTGGACCCTCCCTGACACAGCGTAGACTTGGAATTGACTCGGAAATTAATGCCTTTTAAAGTCTTGGATGAACTGTCCTGAGGCATTAATTAAGTTTATCTTGGATCCCTTGATTTAATCAGAATTTTATATATTTCTGAGTTCGTCGAATAGGTAATTTATACAAACAAATTATTAACAACCAATTGACAACGGCATAATGAATAACTAATAAAACAAATCGAACCTTACCATTAGAATTTAGAAAGAACAGAGCAATAAGGCAAATTAAGTAGTGACATATATTCTTCCAATAATTGCTAGTGAGAACGTAGATAAATATCATTTCATATGATACTTTACATGATCCAAAATGTCGGTGCCTAGAAAAAATAGTAAAATAGATATTAATCAATAAATCTTAATTTATAAAATTACAGATTACATACACAAACAAATAAATATAATCAGATTATGTAAAATAAAATTTTAAAAATTGGACAAAAATTAAAAAAAGAAAAAAGAAAAAATCAAACTAAGGCCTGTGTATCACACAGTATTCGTAAAACAAATTTGCCAACTCACCGAAGGTATAGAAAGCTGTTGTTGACGTTTGTCTCTCAAGATACAGTAATTTACTACCGTTGAAGTTACACCATCTTGAATTGTTTCGGAAAACTACTTTGTGACCTCTCTCTTTTGGGAATACGACAAACACGAAGAACACAAGAACACAAGAACACAAGAACTTAGATTCAAATGATGTTGGATGTGTGTTTCAACTTAAACTAAAGGCCGCCAATTTATGGATTCAGGAAAGCTATAGTGCCGTTTCTTGTAGTGCGTGTGTAGTGTGGACAAAAACACATAATTTTGTTTGTTTTATTCTCAAAACTCCATCATTTTAATTTATCACGGAATTGTTATCAAAATGCACGATGATCAAAATGATATAATTTCGAAAGCAAAGTAGACAAAACTATATCGTTTTATCTGCACTACACGCGCATTATAAAAAACTGCATTACAGCTCACCTAAATCCTCAATTTATACACATGTAAGGAGAGACCTTACGGTTGCAATACCTCAAACTGCAGAAACTTTTCAATTATATCAAATGAATCGACCGGTGGATAGAGTGGGATGAGCAAAAGCAAACAACGAATTAAACACGGTAGATCCATGTATTTGGATATTCAAGAACACATTAAATTCATCAATATGGAGATACACGTGCATAAATTTGGACCTTCCATCAAACTAATCGTGAGCTCAAAATTCTGTTGGCCCAACAGCCCAATAAGCCCAATCAAATAGGGAATAACAAGATTAATACGAGGGCCGAAAGCCCAAGTCCATACCATAGACCTTAGACTTCAGATCACGAGCCTCGGCCCCTAGATAGAAGGTGAGTGACTTTTCTCCATCCCGCACGCCATAATTTTTTTAAGAGTCAATTTTTCATTTATCCTTGAATAGAATCTGATCATCTTGTTTTGGTTTATGCTCTTTACGTGAGAGTATCTAAAAACTCACTTGGACCCGCCTCACAAGGTGCTTAGATCCCACTGGTTTGTTTTTGGTTTTTAGTAACCAAAAAAATTCATTGTTAAATTCCATTTATTCCAATGATACTCAACAGGAATGAAATTCGCAGACTTGTGATGCAAAAGACAACGAAAATGAGGAGATACAAGAGCATTGATTTGATTATCTACCTATTGTTTTAGTTTCTGTCTAGTTTTTTATTTTCAATTTCACATAACCTGTTTATGTTTATTTTCATGTGTGCGTGTATGTGTATGTAATCTGCAATTTTACAAATCAAATTTGCGGTTTAATATATTTTACTTTTTCCCACAATTATATCATGTGAAGTATATCATATGAAATGATATCTATATATGTTCTCACATGTTATCACTAAAGAATGTCACTATTTAATTTGCCTTGTTTCTCTGTTAGTTGTAGTACTAACTAATGCTAATGGTTGGCAAGTCCTGGCAAGGCCTTAATTTCCAAGTCGCCCTCAACAATTCCAAGTCTACGGCGTGTCAAGGTAGGGTTCACGGACTTTAATCACAATACCTTTCTTTCAACTCTTAGCCGCCGGGCATGTCATTATATGTCGGAGGGAAGCTGTGTATATATCAAAAATGATACACACACATCACTTTTACACATCATTTTTACACATCACTCAAAATTATGTCGTTTTGTGTTAAGAAAAAATCATATTTGTTTTTGACAAAATATATTTGGGTTTTCTTCAACACAAAACGACATAATTTTGAATGATGTGTAAAAATAATGTGCAAAAGTGATGTGTATGTAGCACTATTGGTGTATATATTTTGGTGTATAAATTTAAATACAGATTTATTTAAAATTATTGGATGCGGGAATGACCTTTATTATTTTGTGAATTTAGTCTTAAATAATTTCAACATTGATGTTACGGATTTGTCCACCAAATTAAGTCTGTGTACACAAAGTCTTTTATATCTACCTACATTTACTCCGTAGCCATGGGTGTATTGTGGACGCTTCAACTTAGATATTTTCTGTTAGAAAAGTTATGTATATTTTTTGTGTTACCGTGACGTAAAACGATAAAATCAAAGATAATAAAATCATAGAATGATAAAACCTAAAAATCTCATGAAAATGATCTAAGTCTAGTATTAAACACCATGTTCTTAAGACAAATTTTGCCCTCGCTACAGTGCTCAAGATTTGAATAGGCACTTGTCTCCCAGGATAAAATGATTGAATCCCACCGAAGTAGCACTCCAATCGATGGGTCTAGCGAACCAAATAATGTTCTTGTACTATTTCATATGAAGACTCAAAACTCAAAATAATAAACAAAAAATCAATCCAAAAATACTTTAACATGTGTTTTCCCAGAAGTCCCTATTAACAAACGGAGAGAACACCCTTATATAGAAAAATTCGTGACTATTGGGAATAGTCACGAATTGACTATTCCTAATATATATAGGAGGGAAATGACACTCTTTTTTTTTCTCTCTCTCTCTCTCTCGTCTTGTCTATTCAAATGAGATAACGAGAACCCGTATTTCTTTATTATCTCTTCCCATTGTTAAGGGAAACAATAACCCTTTCTTTTATTTTCTCACCTTCCTAGCCAAAGGGGTTGATGTATATAGGTACTCCGACCGGTGGTGGTGCCAGTTTGAAGGGCAGGGCTGTGAGCATGGCGGCAGCTTTGGGAAGTTTGATTGGGTTGGCTTTGGCACTGATGTAGAGAGAGAGAGAGAGAGAGCGAGACTGAGAGAGAGAGGGGTGAAAAAGAATTGTGGTGGTTTTGCTATTAATAAAATTATTCCATTTCCTCTGTTTGTTGCTTCATTGTTTTTGGATTTTATGAATAAAAAAATTGTTTGGTAACTTTGTCATTTTTTATTTTATTTTTTGTTTTCTAATTTAGGAAAACTAGGTTTTGATTTTATTTTGTAAAGTCAAAGACAAAAATATGTTTGGCTGAGTTAAAAGAAATTGAACTTAGATGACAAATATACAAAAGATGACAACAAGAAGACAGATGAGTCACAAATTTGATAATTCTCATTTTTTTTTTTAATATCTATTTCTATATTTTTTTGCCATTTTTAAAAATTTGAATAAGAATGAAACGAATAACCCAACGATGAAATTGACATCGCCAAACCTCCAACAGAACCAGATTGTAGGGGGAAATCAGCAGACCCAGATGGGCTCGATCATGCTGATGCAAAACCGATTTAGAAATGGACTGGGCCGGGCTTGGCTGAAGTCGACAATAATTTGTTTATCCACTTGTATTATAATTTGCAGATTGAGATGGAAAATCATATGCCCAGGCCTTCACCTACTTGTCGGTGTAATTTTCCATTCCTATAACTTCTTTCGTGAATATTCATCTTGATGTATCATTACGGTTGTCAGGGCTTTTTGGTGCTTCATAATGATATCTCACAGTAACTAATTCTAACATTTTTCCATTTCATCAACTTCTAATCTCCGGCCATGCATATATTACTTCTCATTTCATTACGTTAGGTTGTGTCTCAATTCTAGGTTTATGTAAATTTTAATATACCACAAAAATAACAAAAGAAGAAACATAAAATATAATTCAATTTCTCAGTTTATTATTTCAGTCCTAAGCTGTAGCCAACTGAGAAAATATAATTCAATTATTACTTCTCATATTTCTTTTTTTTTTCAAGGATAAATCCTGTCTAAAAGTTGATGATTTAAAGTCAAATCAATCCGTAAGATCTGCTGATTCTTTTTTGGCTTCCAATCTGTCGTTATTTTATGCAATGAAGAATCCAAATCAAGGTATATATGGGCATCATTTTCACATTGTAGATTTTATGTAGCTATGAAATACAACAACGCTTTTTGACAAGAGGAATGCTAGCTACAATTCAAGTGAGATCATGACTTTTGATTTTGAATTCTAAGAAAGTTTCTTTGTTCCAATTCTAGGACGACCATAGATTTTTCCTCTTGACAAACTAGAATGAGTTACATTTAACAGTTCTCACTCCAAAGCCATTGATACAATTAAGAAATATTTTTACCCATTATTGTAACAAATTTAAAAATAAATAGTCTGCCCCGCTTTTATTATTTTCCTATGTCGCCGTTATTAACACCATATGCAAAATTTGCTCTTTCCAATTATATGTCACAATACAAATACATATTTTTTAATTATCACCCAAAAAAGATGTTATATTGATCAAACAAGAAACAGTACAAGAAAGCGAGACCGAAGGAAAAATTTACGATTGTGATGCGTAACATAAACACATTTAGAGCATTTATGAGATTAGGTTTTTCATCCAAGGCCTGCAATTTTCAGTCTTCTGAGTCCTTGAAAGTTCACTGAGAAATCCGAGATTGTCACTCCTCTAAGATCAAATTTTGATTTTACCCATATTGCTACTCACCATTTGATGATCTCACCTATTTGCTCCACTTTGAAACTCTTCTATCTAAAAATAACCTCATTCCTATGATCTTCCAAATTGACCAAACCGTGGCGAGAATTGAACATCTCCACGAGGATCGATCCATGTTAGACCCTCCCCATGCATATCTTTCCTCGATCCATCAGGGCTTTAACATTCTGGGGAGCACACCACTCAATTCCCCACCACTTCAAAATAATACCCCAAATATTCCAAGCCATCGAACAATGGAGTAGCAAATGGTCCGTTGACTCTAGATCTGCCTTACACAATGGACAAAGAAGAGCTTTTTGATCTAGAGTAATACCCCTACAACTCAGGTAAGCTTTCGAAGGAAGCATATTCCTAGAAGCCTTCCAAACACATAAGATAACCTTTGGGGGGCAAGCCCCATTCCATACTGTTCTGTATCATCTTTAATAAATGACTGAGCCTCCCATTGTTTGTAGGCTGAATTGACGGTGAAGGTGTTGGAGCTGTCTCGTGATGCACTAATTTGATGTGTCTGGTGTCGAACTAAATTTTATTTAGTCAATAAGTTGGCCCGTTTTATGTTTGACAAATGTGTAATTAGTAGTTTAATAAGATTGTTGAAAATTCTAAAGGATTTTAGACTACTCGAATGAATAAATTTGAAATAATTAGAGGATTGCATAGCAATGGAAATGTCTCATTCGTGCATGTCATTGATGTCTATCACCCAAAGGATTTTTCATGCAACCTAAAGGTCTATCCATTTTGCACCTCAATGATCCTTCACGACTCTATAAATTGAGTCTCATTTCATGGTTTGAAGCACTAAATCTTTGAGCAAGAATTCATCGATTGATGGAGACAGGCAGACGCATTGAAGTTTGATAGGCAGGCGAACGTCAATGTTCTTCCGTTCGATTGTGCCGTTTTACTCTGAGAGATAGACGTCGATTTTGATCCTCCAACACCTACTGTGAAGCGACAATTAGTCTTAAGGAAAATGTGTATACACAAGACTCAGTTCAGTATTATATTCGTATTTGTTCAAGTCGTGGATTAAAACTTGTCTTATATCAAAATATATAGATCTTTCATTATTTAAAAGTATGCAATTCGCATAGGTTTGATTATATAAGTAAAAATCACATGCTTCTCATGGGACCCCACCACAACTGACGACCAATGCAACATGGGCGAGAACATAAGACCAACGCATTTCTTTCTCCAATATTTTTAGGCTCTCACTATAGGAATACTCGCATTCGGAGCACACCTTCGTTTGATTTACAGACTTTCACGAAGCGGCTATCCACACCCAGGACACCCAACAGTATACTTATAGACTTTCACCGAGGGACTAGCCACATACGGGACACCATGTGGTCGGTTTCATGAACTAGCACTAATGGGATCACCCAGAATGAATCACATTTTACAGACATGCATCGGAAGAACAACACAGACACCTGTCCAGGGTAATCATGACACTAACACATGTTCCCATAAATGACAAAGAACTTGTTCCAGACCCTAATAGTATGCACAACTGAACAGAATAATAATAAAAATGTGCAAAAAATACAAAAATATATTTTTCAATTTTCGTGAAGGTCGCCCGAGCAATTTGGAGGTAGTTCAAGTGCCAAGAACAACTCCATTGTGTCGAAAACATCACCCAAAATTTTACAGAGCTCGCTTGAGTGGCCTTTTTAAATTTTTAATTCTGTTCCAAAACACGAAGGACAAGTTTTTAGACTACTAATTTTGTCAAACATCACAAATTTATATACTAGTGAATACATAAAGATTTGAACACATAATCGTGATAGAAACAACGAATTAACTAATTTTAAACTGAAACTTTACACAAAATTCTACCTCGAATTAAGAACTCGATGATATGCAAATCTGATCAACCCTAGGCTCAACCCCTCGTCACCGAGATCGATCTTCCTCCTCTACGTTCTTCGAAAATCTAAGAAACGAACATTTGATTCAGGTCCGACCAGAAAACTGCACATACGAAATAGAGAGAAAAGGCCGACAGACTAATAGGGGTTTGTGTGTGTCAATTTTAAGGTTTAGGCGAAATTATATAACCACGAATAATATAATTATGCTTTTACCCCTCTTGTTTCGTAATTTCTCAATTTAACTCTAAACTCCCGGAATTATCTTTCAAAACTCAAAATTCTCTATTATTTAATATTTACTTAATTCTTAAGAAAAAAATAATTAAAACCCAAGTCTAGAACCGTCCTCACACTATTATTAACCTCACCTTAATTGGATAAGAGAGCAAAAAAACTTATGCCTAAATTATTGAAACTGTGCAAGCTAAATAGTGGTGCATAGATTTCTGATTGCAACCGCATTAATTTAAACATGAGAATCATTTCGAGGGGGAAAATTTTCAAAAGAGCAAAGTCGTAAAGCCTTGATTCTACTTTCAAACACCACAAATCTCGCCTTAATGTGACATCCTACCAAATAGACATACTTCGATTATTACTGAAACAAGAGCAACCAGAATTTACTAGGTTAAGCTGGTAATTTGATGTCAAAATTTCAATGCAACTTATTTGACGTATAAATGAAAAAATGCACATTAAGTAACTATTTAATAAAACTTGACGAATATACTACTGGAAGCATAAATGCAAGCATTTATACAACCACCATATATGGGCCCATAAAATTAATCAAATCAATACGGTACGTACCATCTTTGTTATAAATTTTGGGGAAAATATTAATAATCTTTATTATGAGTTGAAGGACCATTCATGGGTGCATAGGGTATACAAGCAATATTTGAACAAAAAATAATGGAATGATGTAAATTACATGTATGTGTGTGTATCTAGTCATAGAGGATCCCACCACAAATCAAAGCTATGGCCCTCGCATGAAAACAAAATGCTGTATTGGAAGGCCAAGTTGCTTCTCCCTTTCTTACCATAAATGATATCAATAGCAAGTAAATGGAGGCTGGTTGTCACATGGCATTTTGTCTTCACTTTTAGCATAGTCTCAGTGTTCCAGTAATAGTTTGAATAATGCAAGGGAGAGAAAAAGAAAATGGAGAAGTATGTACGTAAGGGTGAAGTGGTGTTGACCTGCCAAATAATGAGACTTCTAGAGAGAAATATACAGACTTCTTATTTAGTCATTCATCTTTTCAATTAGAGAGAGAGAGAGAGAGAGAGAGAGAGAGGGAGAAGTGTTAATATCTCCGTTCTGCGAGACACCATTCCGGCACGAGGAGGTAGCAGATCAATCCATTGCTAGGGCTGCGTGTTGGTTGAAGAGCAAATTCACATATTCAGGAGTGTCAATTCACGATTTTGTGTCCAATATTGAGGCTGTCAGATCTCTCAATCTATCATGGATTCTTTTGCGCTAAGATGTTCATGATTTTCTTTTGAAGATCTAGATGTAAACCGGTTATGGCATCTTGCCTTGTCAACTGGGGTTTCTTTAGCTTTTCCTGTTACTGTAATCTTCTATGTTATTCATAATATTTTGCTTTGCTGATAAAAAAAAAAAA
>JABCMJ010041889.1:0-13300 GCA_014822125.1 Arbutus unedo | reverse complement strand
TGGGCTTGATGATGATGATGGTGGTGGTGGTGGTGGTGATGATGGTGATGATCTTCTCCTGCTGTAGACATGAATTATCATGGCAGACAACAAACTTGATGTCACTACCAAAATCCACCAATTGTCCATTCCAGAATACCCTTTTTGAGATCAACTCTCTCTCTCTCCTCTCTCTCTCTCTGTTGTTGAATTTCCTCTCAGAATTTTGCGATGGAGGAATGATGAGTGTGCATTTGTGTGGGCATGCCTGCAAAATAGAGATATATATATATATATATATATATATAGAGAGAGAGAGAGAGAGAGAGAGAGAGAGAGAGAGAGAGACAGAGAGGGCTTCAATTGTCTTGTGCTAAACTAATAGGAAGGCACATCAGAAGAGTAGGGCGAACATGAGTGAAACTACACGGAGATCGAGCGGCCCAGGTCCTTTAAAAGAATTTAAGATCATTATATAAATTTTAAAAATCATAAAAACATAACATTTTACCCCCTCGCTAAATTACATCCAACTTCCTCCTTTTCTCAAAACAAAAAAAAAAAAATTTAAGCCCCCTAAACTTTGAATCCTAATTTTGCCCCCTAAAGGGAAAGATATACATGGGTCAAACAGAGATTCTCTGAATGAATCATGATGAATAAAATACTAATATTATAAATATCATATCATATTCGAGATTTAAAAAAGCAAATAAACTCAAATATAACAACTTAAATAGTGAGCGGATAAGTAACGGACCTTTTTTTGACCGCTAACAAATGTTCCCATAGCATTCAGATTTGCTAAGCAAGTGGGTTGGTTTCTTGAATTGATGCGGGCTTGGACTTGACCCGGGTTCAAAACTTGACCAAGATGCCTGGATCAGAACGGATTTGGGGGAGATGTAGTGTACTTTTTTATAGTGTGCGTGTAACGCAAAAAAATAGCGTAATTTTGTCTGTTTTACCCTCGAAACTATACATCATTCTTATTACATCCATTTTGATAGCAATTCCTGTGTTGAGTTAAAACGATATAGTTTTTAGGACAAACTACGTTGTTTTGCTCACATTACACGTGCACTAGAGGGAAGTGCACTACAACCTCTCCGAATCCGTTACGAACATGCACAAACTATATATTTTACTAAGTTTGATCAAAACATTCACTTTATGGACCTCAAATCATCCGAGTGTATTCCCACCTAATCTTTACAAATCTAAAAATTTATTACACTTCTGACTTTACAAAGGCTTATTACAAGTAAGGATGGTAACAGGGCGGTTATTAGGATAACGTACCCCATCCTCGAATATTATATCTTATTCGAAACCATCCTGATAACCAAACGGGGGAGAGAAAATACTTCATAACCAAACTATTCGGTTAACCATTCAGTTCGGAAAATACCCGAACTGAATTAAACCGTAACTAAAACTGGAAAAAAAACTAATAAATAGCAAAATATGTACAAAAAATAGCATCCTATTAGATGAACGATTGTCAATCGTAGCTGAAAAGTGGAGAATTAGTCTCCCAATTTCTTAAACCTCATTGTGCGGTTTATAAGTATAAAATGACGTCGTTTTAATTTCAGTTGGGTTTGGGAAATAGTTTGGTTCGGGGACTGGTTCAGTTATTGGTCTAAACCATAACCTAACCAAACTCAAACCGATATTCATCCGTTCCTGCTATACTCATACCTACGGAGAAACAAACGGTTACAGTTCGAAAAAAATTAAGTGGTTCAATTTAGATAACTATCAATTCGGTCCAAATTGTCATCCCTAGTTACAAATGATAAGCTTTCATTAAATTGGGAGGAAAAAAATGTCAATCTAAAAGAATCCTCATTAAATGGCAAAATTGGTGGGTTGACTCATTAAATTGGAGGTAATCTAAAGCAATCCATTGAGATTGCTCAAATCCAATGGGTTTTTCTTATCATGGCATGATAAAGGAAATTTTTTTTTGGATGTTATGAAAGTAGTTGCGTATGGATATCGAATACGTATTGAATATATATATGGTGGATAAGTTTCAATAAGTATCGGATACGATAAATAAGTATTTTATATTTAACGTAAATATTTTTAATTTTGAACATGTTTATGATACGCAAGCTACAGCGAGACAGTTTCGGAATAGGGTGCGCAAGGTTTAAATTAATTTCTTAAAGAAGTCCAAGTAATTTTTTTATAACCGAGGTATCTTGCCGGCTTTAGGATTACCCCAATTTAATGCCAACTAGTCATCGAGAGACCAATTTCACCATTCATTTATGGGGCCCCAATTAAAGGCAAAGCATTTTGCTCGGTATGAACTGGCCCTAAAAAGTTGGTCTGGTGGTCAATATTTGGAACTTAGAAATATGCTCTGGCAAAATATAAATAAAGAGAGAGAGAGAGAGTGTGTGTGTGTTTGTGTGTGTTCCATAGAGTTAAATTTTTATCCTTAAATAAACAAGTAGTCAACTAGTAAAATTGTATAGAATCCGAGATTGAATGCCGTTGATGTAATCTATTGCAAAATGGTCTTCCTTTTTAAATCACCCAATATTTGTCTTCTTTCTTAATAAGGACGAATCCTAATATAATTTGTCTTCTTAATTCACCGAATATAATTTATAATATTTGTTTCTTAATTTGAAGCATTTAAATCCTAGTATCAAGACTATATATGGGCATAATTCAAAATTCATTAATTTAGGGATTACATGATATATATATATATATATATATATATAACTGAAAAATGACAAAAACATAAACTTAGCATTCAAAATAATGGCAAATACGTCAAGCCATGTAAAATTAGGACTAAAACATAGCTCGCAATTCTTGATGGGATAAAAATTTATACTGCATATGAAAATAAGACTCTAATTTAAATTATCATATTTTTTAAATATATATCGTAGTAGTACCGGTATCTTTAGTTTTTAAAATTCTTTAGTATTGAAGGGAAAGATTATGTGAAAGATCCAAATTTAAATTGAACTTCCATAAATAATACAATCGTTTTCATTAATCGAAATTACAGATCAGATTCTATGATACAATACAAGAATCAATTTACAAAACGTAAAATGTTACCAAACCGAGTCATGTGTTTAACACAGCCCCCTTAAGACAAAATCGTCACCTCACCATGGGTGTTGCACGTTTGCTTCGGTGTCTATCTCTAGGGTAAAATGGCTCCTACGAATGGAGTAACACCTAATTATGTCCACCTATCAAACTTTCTTGTACCTGCCTCTCTCTCACTTGAAGGAACAAAATTCGAAAGTATTTTTGTAGATGAAAATTTTGTGTATCCAACAATTAAGAATCAGATTGATATATAAAGAACTATGAGAAACATTTGGAATACTAAAATCGAATAACCCTTTGGTTGCATGACATGAATGGTAGATAATGGAGTTATTATGGAGACTCTTAGGCTATGTAACGAATGAGACTCTCCGATTGCTGTAAGAGCCTCTGGTGTTCAATTTTGTGAATAAATATATCCAAGTAAGTTTTGGATTATGATTAATGTTGATCTTTATCCCTACTCTCTTATATAAAGGAGCTTATACATTGATTATACACACAATAATATATAGAGTTTATTCATTCTCTCCCAACAAATCTACTATAGTATTAAAGTCATAGGTTAAGATCTATTTTATTTTAGTTCACCAGCGGGTAGCCTGACTCCTCTTACCGTTCGTCGGGCCACTACTTGTTTTGTTAATGTTCATCGACATTATTCGGACCTAAGATAAATCGAAGGTTCCGCCTCATTAATCAGAACGTTATTTTTCTGGTCTTCTTTTCCTTCTTTGATCCGCCACTAGTTCGCTTTTCAATCCGCCACTAGTCATCGCCATAGCACCATCTTGATCGGAATCTCCATACGATTCCAATGCCATCGATCTGGCCACTGGAAATAGCTCCACGCGCCGCCTTTGTACACAGTGCGTCCATCACTCCACCTCCAATAAATGCACGCGCCACCCGCGCGCGCCATGTCAGCCTTACACACATCTAGGACATCCCTTATATGCCTCCATTAGCACCCACGTCATAGGCCACGTCAGTGCCTACGTCATCGGCTACGTCAGCGCCTTGCCAGTACATTTGTCATCGCCACGTCAGTGCTACATCAGCGCACCATCAACACCTAGCCAGTATCAGCGCGACCAAAAAGACGTTAATATTTTTTATCAACACATTTATTCCACCCTTATCAAAACATCATGCCATTCCGCCTTCGTCACGCATGCGTCATCACGCATGCTTACATCAACCTTTATGCTCAACGCCACCAACGGCCCTCATGCGTCATCACGCTCACCTTGTCTCAGCTTCTGCCTTCGTTACGCACGCATCATCATGCGCGCCTACGCCAAGTTCTGTGCTGCTTACATCAGCCCTAGCCGAGTCACGTCACATGCTCATGCCACCCCACGTCATCAACATATCACTCATGGTATTGTTCATCTCCATCATATTTCCTCTACTGATCAACCTGCTAATATGTTCCCTAACTCATCATCCGGGTTGCTTCCTTACTCTCGTTTCCAAACTCAAGTTGGTTAATGTTTACCCTCCTTGAGTTTGAGGGGGGCTGTGAATAAATATATCATAGTTAGTTTAGCATTATAATATATCCTAGTTGGTTTAGGATTATGATTAATGTTAATCCTTATCCTTACTCTCCTATATAAAGAAGCTTATACATTGATTATACACACAATAATATACAAAGTTTATTCATTCTCTCTCAACAAATCTAATAAATTCAATCACAACAAACCTTTCGAATTTCCAACAACATTGTAATATTCGTATCGTATCATATTTGCATATTGATAATGACCAGTATTCATATTTCATTGCAGGTGACTCAATGTGATTATAGGAATAGTCAGGTAGGTTTGATATCCATATGGGGGTGGTGGGTGTGGGTCAAATTATTGTGTACATCTTTAAATTCTTGATAAGAACATCATGGGGGGGTGTTTGTTTTAAACAAAATATATGTGTGGGGATACATACGTCCCCCATAATTGTCTTTTAGGGTGGGGTTGAGAAGTCCCCTTCTCCATCTTCCCACTGCAGAGCTGGTGGCCTCGTGCCTTCATGTGATATACTCAGTAAACTCCTACTCTCTCTCCTCTCTGTCTCTGTCTCTCTCTCTCTCACACTACATAACTTTACTTTCATTCCCATCCTCTCTTTCTTAAATTTTTATATGGGCAGTCTTCATGTGGCAGCTGAGTGATTCCATCTCTTTGCACTTGATTACAAAGTTATTCTCAAACTTCACAAACGCTGCACTCTTGATTAATAATAGACTGCCCAAAATGGCCTTTAAAGGCATGACCCAACTGGGTTGTCCGAGCTCATAAGTATAGGAGCCGAATTTAGCTTCAATGGAGACTGCCCAAAATGGCCTTTAAAGGCATGACCCAACTGGGTTGTCCGAGCTCATAAGTATAGGAGCCGAATTTAGCTTCAATGGTCCATGACAGGACTTAGACTATTACGGTCGCCTTTAAAGGCATGACCCAACTGGGTTGTCCGAGCTCATAAGTATAGGAGCCGAATTTAGCTTCAATGGTCCATGACAGGACTTAGACTATTACGGTCTCCTTTTAGAGGTCACAGTTTTAGAAAGGAATAACAGATATAATACAAAAAGAGATATAATAAAAAGAGACATCTTCTTAATTACGAACGGAGTAACACCTTGCTATGTTCGCCTGACGAATTTTCTTGTGTTTGTCTCTCTCTCACTTGAAAAAACAAATTCAAGATCGTAACCGAAAGACCCTTGGTTTATAAAGACCCAACCAAAGACCTTTAGAATGTTGAAATCGAAAGACCCTTGGCTGCTAACCATGAATAAGAATAATGGACATTATGGTGACTCTTGGGTGTGAAATGGCCGAGACCTTTCGGTTGCTGAGAGACCCTCCGGTGTCCCTTTCATTCAACCCTTCAAATTTCCAACAATTGGCCAGACCTTGTATGGTTAGCCTGGGTCAGACGGCCTCAAGAGCAGTCTACTCGGCTTTGGGCTTGACGCTACTCAGCCAAGACCACTAATGGTTGACACGGACCAATCCCTCGGTTTGTTGATCGGTTCGGTCAGTAGTACTTGGCAGACTTTGGGGTGCTCGGCATGAAGTACTTAGTCAGCGGTCAGCTTAAGTACTCAGTGCTAGTACCAGGCAGTGTTTTATAGTCAGTACTCGGACAGATCTGTTCAACAAATAGGTAAACGGATCGACAAATCACCTTATGATAACAGACTTTATATACCGTTTACCTTTTGGGGGCGCTGCCCCCAAACCCCCTGCCAGGAATCGAAAAATTCAAAGGGTTGAATGAAAGGGACACCGGAATGACTCTCGACAACCAAAAGATATTGGCCGTTTCACACCTCAAGAGTCACCATGATGTCCTATGATGTCCATTATCCTCATTCATGGTTTGCAAGCCAAAATTCTTTCGGTTTCAGCATTCCAAAGGTCTTTGGTTGGGTCTTTATAAACCAATCTCGTTTTTTATTTTGGAGACTACTACATCACTTAAATTTCGTCTAAGGAAATACAATCTCGAATTTATTCTTTCAAGTGAGAGAGATACAGGCACAAGAAGATTCGTCAAGCGAACGTAGTAAGGTGTTACTCCGTTCGTAAGATCCATTTTATCCCGGAGACAACACCGAATCAATCTTCCAACACCCACGATGAGGCAGCAATTTTGTCTTAAGGAGACTATGTAAAATACAAAACTCGATTTGATTTGTTTTCCAATTAAAGTTTCAATTCTATTCATTATGCGTTGTATATTCGATTTCAATGTTTAATGGAATAGTAGTATATTTTTTGGGTTTGTCATGCGTTTTTACGAATCTGTCTCCTAGTATTTTTCCTATATAAAGAAGTAAACAAACTATGAATATGAAAAACTCGGACAACCATATCCAAGATAATAGCACTGAACCCTTTCTATGACTCTTAACAAATAGGTTCTTGGATGTTGAAGAGAGGAGGAAAAACGAGGGGGGGAAAAAGAAAAACCCATAACATTAGAAGGACAATTGGGTAGTTTCGTTAACAAAGGGCCAAAACAGCTTAATCTAGAGCTGCCAATGGGCCCATTAATCCAAAAGAGGCTGATAAAAAATGACTAGACTCAACTCTTTCTGCAAGACCTAATAATGCCACCATATAGTATGCATCTCTTTGACTGTTTTCAAATCCCCATTTGGCCTTTATATTGGCCCCCATTTGTGTTTTTCTATGTTAACCTGCATTGTTGAATGAAAAAGTGAATACAAATTATTTGTACACGTCCAGATACAGATGTGTTTAAAATCGTCAGATGCACGTGAAATTTTCCATAATCATATTAGTTTCACGTGCATCCGACAATTTCGGACACACCTGTATCCAGATGTGCACAAATAATTTGTATTTCTAAACTTGTTCTTGTTCAATTTCTTTATCTCTTTGTTTGGTCTTCTCCACGCGGACTCCACTCTTTTCCATGTAGATGGAAGCCGCTTGCGACAAATAATAGTCTTTTGAATCATATGCCATATAATAGGGACTTTATTCTGCTCGTGCCTTGATAAGACAGTAAAAATTTACAAGTGACTAGTCCCTTGTGAGACGCGTCGCAGGCTTGTTATCTCTATAATAATGCCTGAAAGAGATAACTACATCGGTAGTCCTCTCCTTTGTCCTTTTCATAATCTACTTTCAACCTCACATATCTATAATATCTTGTAGAAGAATATCTAATTTGATCACATGTCATCATCATATAAACTTTAGCTCCTTCCTTTGTCCTACATATATATGTTTGTCTAAACATATATATATACACCATTGAAGAAAATATGTTGGGCCTTAGTTTGGACTTTTAAGAAGTTATGACACTACATATACAAGTTGGATTAGTTATAGCATTGTGAATTTCTCAAATGTGCCTTCTACAATATCTGTTTGAGAAACTTGCACTGACTGGTAAATTAGCACTGTGGCTGCTTCTACTGGAAGAGTTCGAACTACAGTACACATGTAATGAGAAAATCTGTGAAATGAAGCGTTGTGGCAGAATTTCAAACAGATCGTCCGATCGAGACGATGGAAGAGGCTGAATTTGAGATCCCTGATGAGGATCTCAAGACGGTATCAAGTGACATATGGGTCCTCTATTTTTAGTTTAAATAAACATGTATACACATATTTCGTGCATTTGAGCTAGAGATTAATTCTGATATTGTAAGTAGCTAGCCCTTAGTATGCACATTTGTTGTATGATCACATCCTTTTGGGAGGTTTCATGTGAGCCTCTATAAGTTAAAAGATGAAGAGAATCTGCTAATAATTTTGAATTTCTCAAACTCAGAAAACCTACAAAACTGTGAGTCACAACAATATGAAATTAGTTGCGAGAGTCAACAAAATAGTATATCTTTGACCACTATGGCAACTTTACTTCCTCCTTTAATTTCTGGTTGCAATTTTAAGATAGTGAAAATTGGAATGGGGAACTTACTTGCATTTTGTACAGCAAGGTGCATTCTGCGCTAAAACAATATTATTTTAGCGCACATAATACTATCCAAAAATTGTCCGAATACTGTCCAACTATTTAGACAGTATTTTGACAGCACGTCCTGCTGTGCACGCTGCACAACAGAGTCCCAAGTCCGTGAAAATTAGCCTTTTATGCGATTCTTTATAAATATATGCTCTCGTTTAAACTTCTTGCTCTCTTTGCAGATACTCAAACTTTCAATCCTGATAATTGTAAGAATTCTATTTAATTGACAATAATGAAATCCCGATAATTATAAGAATTCAACTTAATTGAAATGAGGCAGGGAACTAAACCTTCTTTCTTTATCAATGAATTCATAATGAGACTTGAGCTTTGGAATTCTTATTTCTTAATGGTAGGCCAAGCAGCATGTCATGTGCAGTCGAAATTCTTTCTTTTAGGAATTTTAACGTGCAAAAGCTTCTATTCTCATTGATTGACGTGCTCTCGCTAACTTCAAGACAGGCAAACATGTCTATCCCGCCATTGCATCGAGGCGAGCCCACCAATTACTAGTCTGAGTCACCAAAGGAGCAATCTCGCTGACGAGATGACATTCAACAGAAAAATGACAGAACGGATAGATCAACTCCTACGCACCACTGGTACAGCAAATAGGAATACTAAGAACTTTGGAGAGCTAGAAATTCAAAAAATTTGGGGATCGCTCCCTGGTGTAAGTACATCACCGCACTTTCACTTGACACCTAATGATAAACAACGCATCTCCCTATGACCTCTTGAATTCTCAAGACTTCCTGTTACTCCATCCTCGTAGGCGAAGACAACCCGTCATGTCTCGACTGTGCTACCAGAGGCTCTGGGGAAGTATTGCAAGCAGAAGCCTTGTGTTAAGCAAGTAGTCTTGTGCACTTCATACGACTTTTAAGAATCAGGCCAAGTAAGATCTCCAGTTCCAAACAAACAGCAAAACAACAAACAACTTGCCAAAATTCAGTTTCAGCTGTCGAATTAATTGCATCTTTGAGTTACAAGGCTGTAATTTCGAGCATGTCAAGGGTTAGAATATGGTTCCATCACTCTGGAGCATTTGCCTCAGTTAAGTCCATATCATGGTGCTCATCATCCAGAATATCATATCTAGTTACCCCTTCGATTATTGAGAGAATTTTTCTCTGCCAGACCTCTGGGGTCAGCAAAAATTAGTCTCAGAACTTTCACAGAACCAAGATAGCTAATGTGGGATGCACCATCAACTCCCGCATGCAAACAAGAACCAACAGAAAATTAAATGGATTGCCTGCCCCTTGAACATTTCATGCTGGATATCCCCCAATGCCTAGGATTCTCACTACCAGGCTGCGCTCCCCAAATCTAAAGGACTTCACTTTGGGTCGTAGCGTAAGCCAGAGTTCGGGCTAAACAAAAAAGGATAACATGCACAAATTCATTTTTCTAGGGTTCTTAAAACTAGCATTCATCTTTCATTTTCCTTCATAGCTTTGCCTCTTGTTTCATTGGGACATTTTCTTTATTTTTATCATGCTGTCAAAATCTGCTTTCTTCATTTTTCTTCATAGCTTTCTTCGTTCTACTGCTTTCTTCATAGTTTCACATTTTCTTTTAACATGCACAACTCCTGTCTGAGATCTCATGATTCTCATCCTGATATCAACTGTTACAGCTATTGAACCAATATAACAGTTTACTAGGATAAGTGGTTCAAATCACTGCATCTCATTATTGAGAATCAATATTGCATCACTTCCACAACAATAAAGCTCGAGAAAGGAACATCGTGGATTGTGTCCAAAAGGCAGACACCATGAAACACCAAATACAATTGATATTCCATGAAAGCATATTCCAAACTTCATCATAACTCCCAGGAAAGAAATATCGACAGAGGAAAAAAGAAGAGTACTAATTCTAGAATCTCTCAGAAATGTGAAACGAGAAGAAATGCTTACTGATCTACAACCCTGGAATAGATTTTGCTCGAATAAACTGTTTAAGGATGTCTTTCTCTTCATCGATACGTTTCTTCTCTTCAGCATCTTTGGGCTTCACCTTCCTCTTCTCTTCCAATAACCACTTGTAAAGCTCACGCTGCTGATTCTCAGGTATTGGGTCACGTACCATCACAGGTTCCAAGACAGGTAGAGGGGATGGGATTTTTTCGGTAACAGGAATAACTACAGCAGCAGCAGTACTCGGACTTGGAGTAGGAGGAGCTCCTGACAATTCTTCCTCTACACCCGTGTCCTTCTTTTTCGTCCTTATGAAAAGGTAAGCTACAAATTCACATTCCAGCCAGAAAAAGTGAGGATAAGGCTCCCATTAATTGCTTTGTCAAACCATGATGAGGTTAAGCATGGTTCACAGAGGAGTGCAAAATGAGTCAAATGGCCAACATAACATAAAATAGAAGGCCACAGTCTGAGGAGCCTGAAACTAGTACTTGGCTACTGAGATAATCCCCTGACTATTCGCCAGTGTCACATCACCAAATAAAATGCACTTCTTCTTGCAGCCTAGCAATTCATAAATGACCAACATAAATTCAATGTTACTAGGAGTCATCCCCAGAGAGTACCCGTACCATGGGGCATGACAAGATAAGTTTACAGGATATGCATTCGAATATCGTTTCCAAATTGGACACCTGTACCATTAAAAGTTGGACAATGTTTGAGGAAAGGAAGTTCACATTTGAAATTTGTAGCCCCTAGTACGGATGGGACAGAGAAGTCCCTTTTTCCCACTGAATCTCGTCCAAATTCAGTATGTTCTTAAATAATAATAGTATAGCCTATCACTGAGTTATACAACAAATAACATTTGAAGTGCTCATGATGTACTCGTACCCATACTAAAGTCTTGCATACATATCCCGGATCCTAAGCTTAAGGGTTTAGGGAGATCTGACGTCTGGATGCACACCCACATTCAATACTCCTACCTGAGTCCATGCAATAGCATGCAATATAAAAAGCAAGATGAGTGAGAAACTAGGTTACTCAAACTGGAAACTAGTGATTGGCTGCTGACATTTCATCCCTGACCATACTCCAACGTCACACCACCTAATCAATTTGTTAGTCCTGCAGTACAAAACTTCATGCATTCTAAGTTTTGGATCTCTTAACTAGTAGATATCTTTGCCGTATTTAAAACTATACTCACAATAAGTCAGCGTTCCGCAACCACCAATACTTGTTTAATGTGATTGCTCGGAGGCTGATCCAGGATAGCTAAAAGAAAAATCAACAAAGTTAGTCCAACAAAAACTTTACTTGCCTACCACAATTCACCTTCAAATCACTCACATACGCAGGATCTTTTTTATCAAGCCCCGGCTCCATCGGCCTCATCCGCCCTAAATGCTACTACCACTTTGCTAAGCACTGGAATGATTGATCGAGATAAGCACAATGCCAAACCTCATTTTGACACCAAGAAGTGTTTTGCAAAACAATCATACAGTCATATTACAATGTGAAGAAAACATTAACTCCGTATTTGATATTAACTATTTATCATCAAGTTCCTAATTACCTTAGTTTTTTTCCAAGGCATTACCGTAGTTTCTTATTGATAGCTCACAAATCACAAATGACAGAATGTTAGATGACATATGGAAGTGAATCATTGCTCGTTACCATAATGACCGGGGACCTTCAATTCAACCTTAAACAACAACAGAGCGTGCATAATCGGAATTCAGAAGAGTGACTAAAACCCTAATCCAGTGTTTCATTCTGTGAGAGGTGAATTAATCTCGTAGCCGACCAGATAATATCCGAGAACCGATTAAGGACTGACCCAAAAGTGGGCCTCATCCTATCATCACGGACAGCAACTGTCTCGACACACATCGTCACCGACCAAAGCCATCCTCGAACAATATCTTCATCTCGAGCCGACCATTGCAAACCGAACACTTTCTGATACTGGGCCTCAGGTGACGCTACCCCGAGCCGGAAGTAGTCTTGGTTGCCGATGCCGATCAGTACAGACTAATCAGCCTTATGATATGTCAAATCAGCCCACAACCAATGCGACGAATGCAAGAAATACACTCAAGTGCATTCATCAAGATACTCAACCGATTCCTATAAATACGGACAAAAATCCACCAGCAAAGGAATCAATCACTTGGATAAACTATGCCTAGTCGATCACTAAGATATTGTTATTCATTTTCACGTATCCATCCACTATGAATCCATCCACTGTCAAGTATACCTCTTCTTGTGCCTATATTTACCCAACAGCACACGCATTGCTTTAATAGGAAACAAAGGACTGCCTAATATGAACTCGAGTAATTCATTTATCCATGTTTTTTTATCGGCAATTCATATATCCATGTTAGATGTACATAAATAGGTGTAGATATATATATATATATATATGGATATATGAGAGAGAGAGAGAGAGAGAGAGAAAGAGAGAGACCTCCGACAGCGAGATTGACAGCGAGGAGAAGAGGCCAAACGAACTTGTAACGCCGAGCAAATGATTCCCTCGGTGGTTCAAGAGGCGGAGGCGGAGGCGGAGTACTCGATGAAGGCTGAGCCATAGACGTTGACGATGGCTGTGGCGATGGCGGTCCCTGTTTCCGCTGCGCTGTTATACACAAATACAATTATTCCAGCACCACATCACCAATCATTCAAAACTGTAAAAATGAAGAAGAGAAAAAGTAAAAGTAAAAGATTCTCCTCCTCCATCAGGGGAAAAAAAA
>JABCMJ010041869.1:0-15581 GCA_014822125.1 Arbutus unedo | reverse complement strand
ATGATCGTCAGTCTACACCGATTTATCTTTGCAACAAGGTCACATTGAACATGGTCATATTGGAGATAACCTAACTTGTATGGTAGGCCCCTAGTTGATATCGAGCCGTGAGTTTGCGGCTGGGTAGCGACTAAGTTATAGGTATAGCGGGGAATCATGAGGGAATAGCCATGCGTTAGCCATGAGAAGGTGGCGCATTACTGGGCATTAATACTTGGAGAAATTTTAAGAAATTTCACATGTAGGTAACCAGACATAGGCTGGTGTGCAGCGTTCAACACTGCGACCGATTAAGAATGAAATGAAGACAATCTTTTCAATAAATGAAATATTGTAATAAATGAGGGCTTGAAGCCGTACAAGGAAATTGACATCAATGGAGGGCACTGGGCCGCACAATTTAGAAAGAAAATCTAAATAAAGAACGTGCGATGGGATCTCGTGGCCCCGTGATCTAGTGATAATATTTTCTCAGATTGTGGGCATTCTAAGGCCGGGGAACAGGTGTTCCATCCAGGTCTTCCAATTTGTAAGAGCTGACTCCGACTGCCTTGATCACTCGGTAGGGACTCTCCCAATTGGAACCAAGTTTATTTGTCTGTTTTGCTCTGACCACCTTCCGAAGGACAAGATCGTCGGGTTTGAATGATTTGGGCCGAACCCTCTTGTTATAACTCTCGGATGTCGCCTGCTGGTATGCCCCATGAGGTCGTCCATGTCAGAAGGATTGGACAATATAAGATCCTCGAACAATCTGCTTCTGTGGTCCAGACCGAGCTTGAACGAGGTTACGACAATGGCCGGATCGCAACCTTGTATTTCATTGAAAAGTTTCCAATACCGAGCTGCGTATTGTCTGAGAAACTTATTGGCCGACTTTCGCAATGCGAGGAGCGAATTGACACCCTTCTTCTGTCTGCCACTGGTGACGAATCGAGTCAAGAAGGCAAGGGAGAGATCCTTGAAGGATGGAATGGATCTCTTCGGCAATTTGTCGAACTAAAGGAGACCGAGCTCTCTTAAGCTAGAAGTGAAAAGTTTGCACATCAAGGCATCGTCGGAGCTGTAGAGAGACATCATCTACCAAAAATGCACTAGGTGCAGATAGGCATCCGTATTTGGGTCGTATTTGGTAAACTTTGGAGGATTGAAACCGTGCGGAGGACGGACCCCGTCGATCTCTCTAGTGAAGGGGAAAGAGATGAGTTGGTCGTGTATGATGTCGCATTGTGATCGGGCCTGCTGAACTTCATGTTCGGCTGGACCCCCTCGCCTGGTAGTGAGCTGTGGCCTAAGATCTTGCTCTCCGTGGTACCGAGGGGAACGTTCTTGATAATTACGGCGCCGAGAGAATCGGTCCCTTCGTCCGCCATACTTCTTGTCCAGTTGAGTTTCATGAGTGGAGGTGATATCCGAGGCTGTAGTCGGTGGAGAGTAGGACTGGGTGCTACTGACGAGCTAAGCCCCCAACCTCTATAAATGGAGACCCGCTGAAATCCGCAATCAACATTGGAGCAATGTTCAGGAGGTGGAGAGCGGACCCGTTCTCGACCACATCCATCGTCAAACCTTTCCACTTCGGCCTCGACTCCTAAGCGCTCGAGAGCCGGGCGCTTCTACCATTCTCTTCGCTCTAGAGAGCATGTTCAATGATGCTTGTGTCGCTGATCCTGTGACGTTTCGCCATTCTAGTGAGGCTTTATCGCAACTTTGAGCTATGCCACCTCCTCCCTGATCAGTTGGAGGAGCTGGTCTTTTTCTGCTAATCGAGCTTCTAGGCGTTCGACGCCCTATCCCTCAAGTCGGCACAAACTTTCGAAGGAGGGGGTGGAGGAAGAATTGGCAATATTGTTGGGTCTGTCCTGCTGACAACCATTGCTGAGTTTGGTAAAAATAAGAGTAAGGGTTTGGGATGAGAAGTCAAGTGGACCTCCCACTATGATCGTCAAATTGTGGAGTCTAGAATCCGAATTAGACTTTTCGGGTCGATACAATGAACCCACTCGATTATCCTGCAAAACACTCAAAACTAAATTAGTGCCGACCGGGTTTGGATCTCCGGTAGGCACTTCGACGATCAAGTTAACCTTTTAGAAAGAGCAAAAGCAACTTGGATGTATAGTTTTAGCGCGAGCGTGCATGTACCTGTAGTAGGAGTACCTTTGGAACATTTATAGTGTAGAAGTCCAACTGCATGCCGTGGACAAGGGTCGAGAATGTAGCGTCGTGGTCCGGGAACCATGGAGGTGATGCCACGTGTCCTACATCCGTACGGATTGAACGGGCACGTCTACACATTTTCTCAAAAAGCGGAGAGTATGTTCCCACGTGTGGAGGCTGAACGTAGAGCATTAGGCGTCTCACCCAGGAGATAAGAGATGTGGTGTTTAGCCGAACGATGACGCCAAGCGTATAAGTGAGGGGCCGAAGATTAGGACTGAAGACAGAGGCTGAGCGAGGGCCGTTCTGCCTATAAACCGAGAACCAATAACGTATTTCTTGGGTCGAGCGTAGATGGATCAAGGATGATCATGGTCGGCCCACTGTTGTGATTTTCGGCCTACTACACCTACTTAGGGCTGCGAACAAATAGAGTCCTTTGCAAGTTTACGGGTTGTTTGATAACTTATTTTCAAAACTTAAAACTGAATAGGTTAAGTAAAAATGTATTAAGTTTTGTTTGATAACGAAACTTTCAGAAATTTAATACATTAAGTCTTCAGTAAAATTAAAGAGTAAACAATTAAGTAGCTATCCCTACTTAATTAAAAAAGCTGAACACACTTAAAAGACTTTTTAAAAAAAATACTTTGTTTACCATATTGCCGACCACTGCCACTAACTACCATCGTCACCACTACCGCCACCCGCCACCAACACATTGCCGACTACACTGCTGACCATCGGTGCTAACCACCACTGACACCGACACCGACACTCACCACCACTTTAACCATAACTACCACTAACCATCCGTCACCACCACACTGTCGACCACTAGCACTAATCGCCACTACCACCGCGTTAACCACCACTTGCCACTAACCACCGCCACCACCACCACCACTGTCACTCGCCATTTTCACTGATCACCACATTACTGACCACCACCGTCACCCGCCACAACCACACTGCCGACCACCGCCACCACCACACTGCTGACTATTGCCACCGCCACGAACCACCACACTGCTGACCACCACCATCACTAACCACCAACACCACTAACCACCACTGTCACCCGCCACCACCACACTATCGACCACCATCACATAATGTTAACCGCTGACACAAACCACCACCGCCACCACACTAACTGCCACCATTGCTCACCACTAACCACTACCATCACCCACCACCACCACACTGCTGACAACCATCACTAACCATCACACTGCTGACCACCATCGTCGGTAACCACCACCACTACTAACCACCACCATCACCCACCACCACCACACTGCCGACCACTGGCACCACCCACCACTACCATCGCCCGCCACTAACTACCACCGTCACCCGCCACCACCACATTGTCGACCACTGCCATTAACCACCATATTGCTGACCACCACCGTTACTAACAACTACTGCCACACTACCAACCACTAGCACTACCCACCACCGCCACCACACTAACCACCATTGCTGTTAACCACCTCCGCCACTAACCCCCATCGCCATCCGCCACCACTATACCAACCACCGCTCTACTGCTTCTGACACCACCACCACAACGCCTACAATGTCAGGTGAGGCTGGGTGTGCCACAAGACCTATTGTGGAATAAGTTGAAAAATAAATAAACTTTAAATTTCAGCTCTTTATGCAAATCAAACAGTTTAATTAATTCAGTATTTAAATTTCAGTACATAACAAACAACTTTTATATTTAAAAAATTCAGTATTCAGTTTTCAATACTTAATTTTCAATTCTACGTTTTTCAGCTTTCAGTTTTATCAAACAGCACCTTAGTTTGGCTCGTATTGGTAAGGGTTCGACTGGGCTCTCGTGAACTTAACAAACGAGCTCGAACAAGAATTTCAAGCTTATTTGGTAAATGAGCTGAGTTCTAGTAAGACGAAGCTCGACTCAACTCAATAAAAGATCATTAGGGGCTTGAGTAATCGGTAATTAGATGTTCAACGTAAAATTCTGAAGAACGACTGTTGGTTTCCCTTTATCACTTTAAAATAGAGTTTTTATAACAAGTATGAGAATAAATGATATGTCTACATGATAAAAACCTTATTTGCCAATCTAGTCCGTATGCCTGTATGCTGGCTGTATGATATTTTTCGCTTGTTAAGATTCATAAACAAGTTCAAACTCTACTAAAATTTGAATCGAGCTCGGTTTTTTTAAAAATTCTATTGTCTCAGCTTAAGCTTGAACTCGCTACAAATATAATAATAGAACCTGAATATTTTAATGGTCAACTTTATTCGACTCAGCTAAATTCATAGAGATTGATACTTGATCTAAAGAGTTTTTAATAGGTGAAGAAATTGATAGTGAATTGAAAATGTCTTAAGAGTTTGATTAGAAACCGTAAGCAACTAAAAACTATAGTGACATTATTTGACATAAAATGAGAGAATCAATATGTAGAATCTGCGCATATTTAATTTTCAAGGTTGATTTGTCTAACTATTATATAAGCAAAAAATCTAGTAATATATATGTTTCGGACACACCTAGATATAGATGTATACAAATTTAAATGAATCTAACGGTTTCGAAATACATCTGTATTTAAATGTGTCCAAAAAATATTTATTCCCAGACTATACGTTACATAAAATCTATACGTGAATTGGGGTGACGTATGTGATATGCCGGGTCCTTTATTTAGCACTGTATATTCCCCCGTGTTAGCTTCATAAAGTAAAATCCGTGTCTAGTCGGTCTAATCCCCCGCGTTAGCTTCTAGGACACCGCCTCTCGGAAGGGCACCCGACCTAAAGAGAATATGTTCCATTCTTGCTTTCAAGAGAGGGTTCTTGTCGTTTTGTGCATCCATGTTGCCCTCTGCCCTGTATTTTGACTTATTATTCAGTCATCCCATTATTATTTTAGAAAATAAAAAAATTGAGTAACAAATCTTGCATACGACAAAGGGCTAGATTTATATATGCTGTATAAATCAGGAGGCGAACGAAATTTTAACGTTGGGTGTTTGCCGAATTTTGTGAATGTTAATTAGGGATGGCAATTTCGTCCAATTCGATTCGTCCCTCTCCAGTTTCTGCCTCCAATAGATCGGGGATTCGAAAAGAATTTTGGAGATCGAATTAGATTCGGAGAATAAATTTTAAAAAAATTCGGGGAATGGATAAGATGCAGGTCTATGTATCCCCGCCCCGCCCTATTAACCCTTATTTAAAAATATATTAGGGACTTGAGAGTTGTTGATTTTAAGTTTTTTACCTTTGTGTTGATAAAAGTATGTCCTATGGTGTAATACATTGAGGCAAAATTAATTTAATTTTTTTTAAATTAGAAATATTAGTTTTTATTTTATTTTCGGATATCCGTTCTCCATTTGGAGGTATCCGTTTCCCGTTCGGGGTGGGGGTGGGAGCGGAGGGCAAAACTAGTCCCCGTTCGGGGATCAGAGGCGGGGACAGCGCTATCCGCCCCGTTGTCATCCCTAATGCTAACAAGTCTCACATCGCTTATGTTGCTCCTTATTTCTCTGCTTATAAGTCTTGGTCAACTCTTACATTTAAAACCTATTTCGGGGTTAAGTTAGGCCCATGGGTTTCTAACATGTTATCAGAGCTAGGTTCGTTATGTACTTGGATTTCCTCATTTAACCCTCCATCATTCTCACATCTGTGATCCACACTTCACATGAGAGAAGGTGTTAAGGAGTCTCATATCGCCTATGTTAGTCATCCTTCCTCTGCTTATAAGTCTTGAGCAACATTTACCTTTTAAGCTAGTTTTCAAGTTTAAGTTAAGCCCATGAGTTTCTAACATGGGTCCATTACGCACTCGGATCATCTCGTCTAATCCTCCGTCATCCTCACATCTGTGATCCACGCTTCATCTGAGAAAGGCTGGAAGGGTGTTAGCAAGTCTCATGATATCACCTATGTTGGTTCTCCTTTCTCTGCTTAGAAGTCTTAAGCAAACTTTACCTTTCAAGCCAGTTTTCAAAATTAAGTTAGAACGATGAGTTTCTAACATTGTAAGTTTCTAACATAGTATCAAAGTTGGATCTATTACACACTCGAATCCTGTTATCTAACCCTCCACCATCCTCACATCTGTAATTCACGTTTCGCGTGAGTTAGGATATTACCAAGTCTCACATCACTTATGTTGATCCTCCTTCCTCTACTTATAAGTCTTGGACAACTCTTACCTTTAAAATCGGTTTTCAAAATTAAGTTAAGCCCATAAATTTCTAACAGTGCAAAATTTCATATCAATTCATTATATGCTCAATAACACTATTAATTCTAAAATGTAAAAAAAGGGTTATTCTGAAAAATATCCATAACTTTACTATCACCAAAACTATAATTAGGTCAACCCACTCATTAGGGGTATATGTCATAGACCACTTTATAATTACCACTAGGCCACCAATTCTTTTTGTACCGTTGAAACCAAAAGAAATTCAAACCCATCCGAATCTAATTATTTAAGTTGGACAGTGGTTTGGCCCTCTAACCTTTCCCATTTTGGTACATAAAAATGATAAGGATAAACTAACCTTTATTCCATTCAACCAAATAACACGGGTCCAATTTTTATTTTTTCCAAAACCCTTTTCTAACACTATAAATATGGCCTTCTTGAGGTCATTTCAAATCATCTCTCTCTCTCTCTCTATACACGATGGCCTCGATGGTATGGTTGGCTCTATTGATTGTATTTCTCGCCTTGTTACTTAGAGCTGCGCATGGGATTATAAGTTGTTATTTTCTAACACCAGCACGGATCAAGAAAATCATGGAAAATCAAGGAGTGTTTGGCCCAAAACCACAGTTTCTAACCGGGAACATCTTGGACATGGCAGCCCTCGTTTCCAAAAACACCTCCAGAGACATGGAATCAATCAGCCACGACATCGTCGGCCGCCTCTTGCCCCATTTCCTCACTTGGTCTCAAAATTACGGTAACTCTTTTTTTCTATATAAAAATGTTATTCATGTAATTTTTATTTTTTCTTATTCAATCTCATGTTTGTGTTTTTACGATATCTATTATTATTATAGGAAAAAGATTCATATATTGGAATGGGATCGAGCCGCGATTGTGCTTAACTGAGATGAAGCTCATCAAAGAGCTTCTATCAAGGTATAGTAGTAAAGCTGGAAAATCATGGCTACAACAGCAAGGGTCGAAGCACTTCATAGGACGGGGGCTACTCATGGCCAACGGTGATGATTGGCATCACCAGCGGCACATTGTTGCCCCTGCCTTTATGGGAGACAAATTTAAGGTATAAACTTTACATGCTTTTAGTACTTTTAATTTAGTGTAACAAACATCATCCACTCAATCCTAATAAGTTCTTACCAGGGGTATGCAGGGTACATGGTGGATAGCACTAGGAAAATGCTGCAATCACTTGATGAAGCAGTTGAGTCAGGTCAGAGCGAGGTCGAAATAGGCGAGTACATGACTTGGCTCACCGCGGACATAATTTCACGAACCGAGTTCGGTTGTAACTGTGAAAAGGGTCAACAAATATTCCATTTGTTAACAGTTTTGCAACGTCTTTGCGCTCAATCAAGCCGCCACTTATGCTTCCCAGGCCGTCGGTCAGTCGCGTAAATCATTTCTTCTCGAATTTACGTACTATAATTTATACACTTGAATATATTAGTCTCATAATTATATATTTTCTTGATTATCTTGCTTTTCCACAGGTTTTTGCCAACAAAGTACAACAGAGAAATAAAGAAACTGAAGATGGAGGTAGAGAGGATAATAATGGAAATAATACAGGGGAGAAAAGAGGGTGTAGAAATGGGTGGAAGAAGTTCATATGGGAATGATTTACTGGGAATGCTATTAAATGAGATGGAAAAAAAGAGATCAGGAAATAATAATGGGTTTAGCTTAAAAAACATGCAATTGATTATGGATGAGTGCAAAACCTTCTTTTTTGCTGGCCATGAGACCACTGCTCTCTTGCTTACTTGGACCATTATGCTTCTTGCTACTAACCCTGCATGGCAAGACAGGGTTAGAGAGGAGGTGATTCAGGTCCACAGTGGTGATCCACCCTCCACTCACCATCTCTCTAAACTCAACTTGGTAAGTTAGATATAAAGCTCCTCCTTTCATTTTAGTGATATCTATGTATATAAATTGGGTTTTAATTTGATGGATTGCGTACCGATACTATCATATGTCTATCGATACCGTACAATATTAGCTGATACAGTAGGTTCAACATCTCATTACATAATGACCGATGCCCATGTAATATGTGTGGTCATAGAACCACAAAGAACATACAAAATTTTTCACAACTTTACGCCAAATATGTTGAAGAATCTAACTTCATTCTTAGAAAGCGATTGGACAGGTGTGCCTAAGAACCCAACTTCATCCCCAACAGCCATAAGAGAACGACTAGAGATCTTGAGCAGTTTTGAAACCACTAGAAGTTGTAAACCTGCAGTTTTTTTAGACTTTGATTTTATGTAATTATCTCTATAGTTATTTGGATCAATGAGTTTGAGATTAATTAAATTGTTAAAAATACCATTTTTTTCATGCCGACTTTTTGAAAAGAGAAAAATATGAATCAGCCTCAAAACTGGTGTACACACCAAAATAGATATTCTATTATACAGTAGCACATAGGGGGCAAAAAAATTCAAAAACTAAACTTTGTGGACCAAATTATGAATTTTTCATGATACACCAACTTTTTAGGTAAAACTTTTTGAGTGGATCGAATTTTAGCACTAAATAAGCGAACGCTTGGATCTTACATTACTAAACGTTTTGCACAAAATTAGTATATTGAATGATGAGGCCTTTTCTAAACAACTTTCTTTTGAAAAGTGTTTAAAATTAGTATAGTACTGCCTTTTTGCACGCAAAATACTACTCAAAAATTATTCGGTCAGTGTCTAACTATTCGGTCCGTATTTTGTGCGTTAAAACGACATCTTTTAAGCCCACAACACGCCCTTCTGCACACACTGCACAACAGGGTCTCCAAGTCCGATCGTGACTTATAAGCTCGAGAATGATAAATTTTGTTATAGATCAACTTCCAAATATCACTAGCTGCGTCGTTTTGGCTCGTAAAAAATCGTTCAAAAATTCGGGCAATTTTTTGCGCACCAAAACAACATCATTTTGAAGCATAACACATTCTGCTGTGTAGAATGCACAACATGATCCTTCATTCCATCAAATTTTGGACCATATTTGTCGTTTTGATGCGCAACACACTTTATATATATTGTGCGTAATTAATACACTGCAGGATCTCTCATTCCATCAAACTTTAGACCATTTTCATTTGCAAATACTGGGACTAACCTAATATAACATTTTATGTTTGTGCAGTTAAACATGGTGATCAATGAATCACTAAGGTTGTATCCACCAGCTTCAATTCTACCAAGAATGGCCTTTGAAGACTTCAAATTGGGTGACCTTCACGTGCCAAAGGGCCTATCAATTTGGATTCCAGTTCTAGCCATTCACCACAGTGAAGAATTGTGGGGCAAAGATGTCAATGAATTTAACCCCAACCGGTTTGCCTCCAAATCATTCTCACCCGGACGGTTCATTCCTTTTGCAGCCGGTCCAAGAAATTGTGTGGGACAGTCTTTTGCCATCATGGAAGCTAAAATCATACTGTCAATGTTGATAACCCGGTTTAAGTTCACAATTTCTGAGAATTACCGACATGCCCCTGTTATAGTCCTTACATTAAAACCCAAATATGGAGTTCAAATTCGTTTGACGCCATTGAATTCGTGAAAAGTATTTGGGGAGGGTTTTTTTTATAACTTTTTGTTTAATTATTTCTTTTTTTGTGAGAGGGTTTGACTTTTGGGTTATTAATTTTAATTCTTTTTATGGCATTAACTTTAGGATTTCTATTTTCAATTTTTCAAATTATTGTAACTAGATAGAGATGAAAGGATGCTTTGTAATGATTAAAGAAAGGATGCTTAGTAATGAAAGGATGTCTATGTAGTGTGTAATGCGGGTAAAATATCATATTTTTGTCAATTTTGTCCTTGAAACTATATCGTTTTAACTTATTACACGAATTGTTATCAAAATACATTGTATCAAGACAAAATAGAAAAAACTACAATGTTTTATGTAACGCCCCGATTTTTTGCCACGATATTAAAACCCTTTTTAGTTCATTTGTTATATAAAGCTAATATTTTAAAAGAAATAACAAATTTTTTTATTTTATTAATTAATTAACTTTAGCGGAATTACATTTGTAATGACATAAATTCTCCTTCGGATTTATATAAAATGCAGAATTATAAAGTCCAGAGCTTCTAATGGTAATGGTATGACAACCAAGACCTGTTGAACTCTCCATCTTCATCGTCTGACTCTTTCTGCTCATGAGGTATTCCCATTTACTCTTCTACATCTGGCATAAAATATCAAGGACAGAAAAGTTGCTCCAATGAGTAATGAAACTCGGTAGGCAAATATACCTGAAAACCGAATCTAAAGGTAATCACACGTACAACCGAACATACAAAAAAAATAACTGAACAACATTAATAACAGATATTGGACATGCAGTAGAACAACACATAAATAAGTTATGATTTTTTTTCTCTTTTTAACGGAACGATGCCCAATGAAACTCTTATCCACATTGTACAAGTCGATGCTTGTGCAGAGTGTACATGCAACCTAGGTGTGTTATACTATCCGAAAAAGTCCAGATCATAATATGAAAATTTTACATTTGAACAGATCGCTTGCTCAAGCGGCCAAAACAGGTATACTGTGTAAATTTTAAAAATGGAAAATTTTCATAGTTCGCTCAAACAACCTATTTAAAAAATATTATTTTTTAAAAAAATCTCAAAAATTCAAGACCTCGCTCGAGCTTCTCTGTATTTTTTTGACAAAACATAATATAGTCTGGAACTAATCAAGTTACTCAAGCGAACTGTCGTCTTTCAGATTTTATAAAAGTGCATTTTCTTATTTTTCTAACACGAACAAAATATAATTCATGCATTTTGGATCTAAAATTCACGAATAACAACATAAAGTACCCAAGTGTTGGAAGGAATAAATTCCTACTTTGACTAAAGAAAAACTCGAAGAACAATGATAAATCGACTGAAAAATTATTTAGACAAAACTTTGACTATGACTTCTTCTCTCACAAACAAAAAACAAATCTCACCCTCTCACTCGCTGATTTTGAATTGGTGTCAAAATGAAAGGAAACAATCAAGTTTATATAAACCCATGAGTATAAATCTCCATCCCATCTCATGGATTTCCACCATATACCCTCCATAAAAACCCAACGAGTCATATTCAATCACCATGAAAATTCATTATACTATCATCAAAACCCTTTACAAAAACATGATTATTCTTTACTAAAATTCCTAAGATTCCTTAGGATATTGATGAAAGGAGAAGGGTAAGTGTTCCGGTGTAACGCAATCTACCGTAATTTATGTGCACTTTCAATCTTCACGATTCGTCACACAATTTATCTCAACCGTTCAATTAAATGCAAATAATTAAATAAATAATTGCAATACAAATTTTAAAATAATTTTTAATTTTATTAAAATTTCAAATTGTTGTATTTTTACCCACACTACATACACTACAAGAAGTCTAGGATTAAAATCGGAACCACATTTATAATCTTACAAGGAATCAATCTCACCTATCAAGATAAGCATAAGACTAGAGAAAAGACAAACTAGAAAGAGAAAGTCTGTGTACACAGATTTAGACACAGATGTGTTCGGATCTGTCAGATGCACGTAGGGCCCTTGATAATTTAAGGGTCCCACGTGTATTCAACGGTACCGGACACATCTGTGTCTAGATCTGTATCCGTAACATCTGTGTCCGTAACATTGTTCAACTAGAAAACAAAACAACAAGTGATGGGTGAAAAGGGGTTTCATTCTTTTGATGCTCCATAACAATGATGGTTCTCTCATTCTTCTTGCTTTCCCCCCAACTTCATTGATTATCAAAGTTTGAGAAATACTCATTTTTATGCTAATTTAGTGAGGGAAAGGCCACGGTAGTTCTTTTGTCAATTTTTTGAACTCAAAATGGTGCCTTTTTTCAGCTAGCCCATCATCTCCCCTACACTAGTCTGTGTGATCTTTTCCTCCCACTACTCATTTTCCTCCCTCCTTTCTCTTGGAATCCCACACCGATTTTGGACAACGTTAAAGATAAAATATAGGAGATCAAATAGCAGCCTTTTAGGATTAGGACTCGGAAAAATAAACCCGGAAGGATAACTTTGGATCGAGCCAAAAGTGGACGACCACGTGTCTTACATTTTTTTATTAATAATTATTTCTTCATTTACTTTTGGAGAAAGCCGATAGAAGTACTATAAAGTGAGACGTGCCTATTTATCTACATCTTGACCTAAAATGAGAGTAGATTTTAAAAAAAAATCTTAAGAGTGTCTAGAGTTGAGCCAGAAAAGTTTCTTTCTTTTGATTGGAGTTTGATGTCGAGTGGCTATATAACCCTGATACGAGCCAACGTGAACTAACATTTTAAATTCCTGAATAGTTATGACAACTCATAGGCGCGAGATGTACCATGCGTGTGCATGCGTTCGTGCGTGTGGAGACCAGCTCCTAAGAGTTCTCACCCTATGGTGGAATTTAGGCTATTGCGCCATGCAGGTTGTTTGGGTTGCCTCAGCCCGATCCCAAGAACTAAAAGAGAGTTGGCTTTAGTAATTCGAAGGTACCAAGTGAAAGGGTTGTTACTCAATAGATAAAAGCTTTAGGGTCCCCTGGCCGCAAGGGTAGAAGAGAGAAAGAGTAGTCGAATGCGCTACCCCTTCCATTGCTTCGTTCTTCTCTTTTAGTGATGGAAGATTGCTCTCTAGCTCCTACCATCTATTGACACTTTTCAAAAATCTGATTCCGACATTGAATAAATCAGCGGATAAAAATATTTGTCCATTAGTAATTAAAAAATTATTGAAATATTCTTCCTTCTAAAATGACCCCGCCAAATCTAAATAGAATATTAGAAAATATCTATATAACGCAAAAATAGAAAAACAATTACAACAACTGTAATACTGCTTTGACGGGCGAGGATTCGGGTTGGAGTCAAGACTATTACCATTAAACCCGACCATGCTCACATTTTATTTTCAGAATATATGCTTCTTCTTTGTTTTTTTTACTGAGGAGAACAATATATATATATCACGATGTTTAAGTATATGAATACAGGGCCGACATGTTCCTATTACAGTGTTCGAGTCAATTTATATACATTTCGATTAAATTTTGAGATTCCAACTTCATTATCCATTAGATAGGAACCCACTAGAGCGTTTATACCATATTTATCCTTGTTGCCGGTGTGGCAAAAACGTAACAAGTAGAGTTCAAAATTGATTTGGACACGTTTCAAATCCGAATAAAGGGAAATTTGTATGCAGAACGCGTGTTGTTTGTGATACGATAAAAAATGATTATGCGTTTGAAATTGAACATAGAAGAGGCCCAATTAATTCAAAACGAAGAGATATTGTAGTTATCTTTTAGTATATAAATAAGCATAGTTAGTTCATTTCGATATTGACACACCGATCACCATTTTTACTTTGTATGAGTAGTAGTTTGTAACATAGTCAATTCTTATATTCTGTCGAACTCCTTAATGAATAAAGTTATGTTATTTCTTCCCTTGTTTGATTTCAATCTTTGTTGTGTTTCTAATGAAGCTTTAAAACACAGCATTAAATCATAAATCTATTCAATTTTCAACAAATCACATCTCAGCACTTGTTTAGTTTTTTTCGTTGTATTTGAATTTCTTGTCCTTTGTCGATAAGTCAAAAATTTTAGGGTAACATACAGTACGAATTGTTAGCGAGTTTCACATCGTCTATAATGGTTCTTCTTCATTTGCTTATAAGCTTTTGATAACCCTTACCTTTCAAGTCGATTTTCAAATTTGAGTTAGGCCCACGAGTTTCTAACATGGTATTAGAGATAGGTCTGTTACCCACCCATTATGCACACGAATCCTCTGATTTAACCATTAGTCATCTTCACATATGCATTTCACGTTTTGCATGAAGGAAGATGTTAGTAAATCTCACATCGCCTATGTTGGTTCTTCTTTCTGCGCTTATAAATCTTGAACATCTCTTACCTTTTAAGTTTTCAAGATTGAATTAGACTCGTATATTTCTAACCAATACTTCATATAAACTGATCGGATAAGATCTAAGAATCTAGAAAGTTTTAAATGTGAAACTTTAAAAAGAGAACGAACATATAAGCCTAAAGCATTAATTGAGTACCGAACCAGTCATTCAAGTTTGGACAGTCATGATTCATGACTATGGCTTCTTATCTTTCGTTTTTTTTTTTTTGGTTGACAGAACCGTACACCCCACCATAGTCACTTCCGAATAAAGGGAATTTTGTATGCAGAACACGTGTTGCTCGTGATAACATCAAAGACGATTGTACGTTTGAAATTGAACGTAGGAGATACGGCCAATTAAAAGCTTTTGGGCATTTCTTTTTGGCTTTGGAAGTTGCCAGAGTAATTCGAATTTAAAAGAAGAGATAGGGTAGTTGTCTTCTAGTACATAAATAAGGAGAGTTAGATTTTCATCCCTCCCAAAAAAAAAAATAATAATAAAAAGTTTTTTTTTTAATGACTTGATTTTAGGAAAAGAACTTGTTTTTAGCCTTATTTTGATTAAAAATTCAGTTAATTAAAAATAATATTTAAAGATCAACTGTGGACTTGATTATTGAAAAAAAATTTGTTTATTTAAGTGTCCTATGATACTTAAAAATTTAAAGAGTGAATATATAAGTGTTTTTTTAAATATTTAAGTATTCTTTGGTACTTAAATTATTTTTTACCCCTTTTTTTGTTTGAATGTAAGGACGAAACATATAAGTGTTTCTTGATGAAAAAAAATATAAATGCTTTGTTAATTCACGAAAACACATGTTATTTCTTATATTTATATAAAAAAATTTAAAAATCGATTCTCCATTTAATACTTGTATTACATTTAAAATAATTTAAAATCTCATTTATAATTATCATAATTATATTTCATGACGTGTTAATCTTTTTATGCTCCACTCTCTTCAAAGTTACATTCAACAAAATAAAAAGTTAAATAAATGTTATATATTTTTCTTTTGCAATTAGCATTTTCATAAATTAATCAGTACTTCAATTATTAATACAATTGTGAATTATGGAAAAAATAACAGTACAAATTCTAATCAATATTTTTCCCACTCATTACTTCATACCACAAGTTAAGACATATTGTATATCGAGTTGTCCATTCCTTAGCTTCATCTGATGCATTTGGTCACCA
>JABCMJ010041868.1:0-35393 GCA_014822125.1 Arbutus unedo | reverse complement strand
TTACCCAAAGTTGCCTGCAACATAGTTCTTCAAAATTCCTTGTTGCAATTGCATGGGATGAGGCATCGATTTAATCACCCATGAATCGACATTATTGACCATAGCAAGAATAAGTTCATCCCACACGATGTGGGCTTCTCGCTCACCATTATTCTTGTTTAGAGCTTTACAAACTGAAAATGTATGGCCCATCTGACAATAATTCCAACACTCACCTTGATTGCTTGTACTTTAGATTGTGAACCTATTTCCCTTGCCATGCGATTTTGATCAGCGCTTGTTTGATTCTGGTTCTAATTTTGACATCCCTTATTTTGTATTCTATCTCTCTGTTCAAAACTTAAGGCTAAACCTGAACTGCTTGAACCTAAAGCCACATCTAACGATTTCCTTCTGACTTTTTCAGTTATAACCAAATTGACAATCTCACTCAATTCCACTTTTGTCTTCCCAAGTGAATAACTAACCGCAATAACCTTACCCTGCATGTTATCTGGCAGCTAAGACACGATCAATAGGACTTGAACCTCATCATCAAACTTAATACCAACTAATACAAGTTGATCTACTATTGTATTGAACTCACTAAGATTTGACATAAAGGAACACCCTTCTGACATATTGAGATTGAAAGTTTTCATGAGATGTACCGTATTCGCAGTAAACGTTGTTCTTATATCTTTGCAAGAGTTGTCATGAAATCCTCTGTTGTTATCTCCTTCAATATATTGTGGGTTACTGACTTTGCAAGCAATAGACGAATTAGTCCCATCTCCTTTCGATCAATAACCTTCTAATATTCATTGGACTCGCCCTCTTTCTTTCCTCCGTCTTGCCCAACAGCGACTGCTAGAGATTTTTCTGATACAGATTGTTCTCTATCTATGTCTTCCAAAAGAATACTCCAAATCCTTGAATTTCTCAATGTTCGATTTTCCTTCTTCTGAACCCATAACTCCTACTGAAAAAGAAACATAGATTGCTCAAAAAAGATCAAATCTTTAGATATGCTGAACTCTATGCGTAACCACGCTCTGATACTAGTTGTTAGGATTTGAACAACGAGTTTAACCATAACAAGCCCTTTCTCTGATATTGAAAAAAATATGGATCATAAAACAAAATCACACGCACAATCAAAAGCAAGAGTAAGAAAAGAACAAGAACACAAAGATATACGATGTTTGACAACACGACTTCTCCTCGGGAGCCACATCAGTTCATATTGAATCAATGGAGTACACGCACAAATTTCTCTTTACAAGAACAACGGTCTCTCTCTAATTTTTTTTTTGCTCTTAAACTTTAAAATGCGTAAATCCCATTAAATAAGTTTTAGTACATCCGGACATACTTGAACCGAGTTCAGACACAAATAACACTGATGCTAAAAAAATTCATGGGCCAAACATCCGGACTCCCATGACCTGCGTCTGAATGCAAAACAAACTGCGTTCTCAAACTTTCTTGAGCCATGATTCCGAATGCCCCTATCCAAAACCATCTTCACTCCTAGCACAAAATCAACGTAAAGATCCAGAATCATTGCTTGTTCTTTAGATAGTAATAGATTTAGCCTCAAGTTTGGGACTCAACCTTCGGACAAAAAAAAACTGAGCATTAAAAATTTACCTAAATGTTAGCCTAACTTTTAACTTCAGAGTTTTGAAATTAGTTGAGATGCTCACAAACTAATTTGAATATTCATTTTAAAAAAAAAATAGAATAAAAACCGGAAAGCCAGCGAGAAGAAGGGTCACACGAACTATTTTATGTAAATACTTTCTAACTATTTAGCACAGGCTGTGCACACTATCTTGTCTAACTAATTTGTCAATATTCAGCACCGAGTGAACAATATTGAGTGGCTTGTGAAACTTAATTTGAGTGGAGTAAGAATTGACAATAGTGCTTGATCCAAGACACACCAAAACCAACAGTCAGGGTTCCTTGTAAAGTTAAATGAACCTGATGGCACCAGCTGTTTACTATTTTTTGCAACAAATTCATGGTTTTCTTGTCTTTTTAACTGTAAATTCCTTGTGGGCAAACCCAAAACTAATTGCCAAAATAACAGAATGGGTTGATGAGTCAACAAGTTTGCAAAAACATGATACAGCTTTCGTACAAGCACAAGCAGATAAGGCAATTTAGTACACTCAAAAGAAATTCTTAGCCACCAGAACTTAGACAAGGCAATTTAGTACACTCAAAAGAATGTGCAAATGGTACAAAATTACGCATTCACAGCCAAATGTGAGTGTAATATGGGCACCACTGAATAGTGAGACAGGTGAAATAACCTGCAGCTACATGGATTCCTTGGACCGTAGAAATTGTCCAAAAAAGAGAGGCGAAAGAAGAACAAATTCTAAACTTGACAACGGTAAAATCTAGCCTTTAATTTTACACACCAAATCAAAATAGCCTGAGAAGGGGAAAATATGGGGGAAGCAACTCGTAAAACACATTAAAAGAAAAAAACTCAAGAAAAAGAAAGTGCTCATCTTCCTAGGATACCAAGATCTGACCCTAGACAACCAAAAGCAGTTTCCAGAAACCGAACCCATTTCTAATTTTGAGCAAAAGCAAGTCGAGGATTACAAGATAGTGCAACATTTCCTCTCCTCTGCTGGCTGTGCTGCTGCTTGCGGATTTGACTCGGACGGGTTGTATGTGAACTCAGAAGTATCAAGCCCATACTGGTTTTTACAAGCAAAAAAAATCAAAACAAGAATACTGTAAGTTTTCGTAAAATGAAGCTATTCACAAAGGTGGAATATAATCCACTTCAGATGGTAACAAGGTATAAGTCCATCAGGGGTGTTCATTATGTAGTCTTGATAAAATGCCACTTTGCAACTGTTGGATTCCCTCTGTTTTTTTCCCCACAAGTGTGAAGGGGATGGCAGCCTCTGTGGACTTGTGAGATTGCCACAATCTGAAGAAATCCCAAAATGGATTTAGGTGGGATGTAGCAGAGACAGTAGAGGGGGTGAGAAATTACAGAGCGCGAGAGTGAGGAGAGCAGAGTTTGTAAACTCCTCCTTTTGATTGTCTTAATCGAAAGTATCTTTTTCTCTTTGTGGTTAGGCATTTAAGGCCCTTGCCACGCAAGTCTTATTTTGTGTGACTACCCTGATCCACAACAAGTGTTATATGAGCCCGGGTTGAACGTGGGGTCACTGAAAACTCACGGCTCGTTTCTTTCGAAATTTTTCGGGCATCAAAATGTTGTTTTGAGACCAGATATCAACTCGTCTAGAGGAGACGATGATTCCGGTGGTGGTTCGCTGTTAATACGAGGCAGAGGTGAGCGTCACATGCCTTGGGAAGATGACACATTAGATCTACGAGCATACACGCGCAGATAGAGGAAGAAGACGACCACGTGGACGCCATGTCAGAGACACATCGTCAAGTCAATGTCAGGTCATCACTAGTCAGCTGCCAGCATGTCAGCCATGTGAGCGCCAGGTGCCATCCAATCTCCAAGTTAGCAGGCATGTCAGCAACAGGCTGTCACATTGACGACACGTTGGAGTCCCACGCCGGTGGCACATCACCGCGAGAGGACACGTGGATTGCCACGTCATCTAATATGTCAGTATTTCTACTGAGTCAGCACACACATGGTTGTTCCAACTCAGTCGATTTGCTGAGTCAGCAGTCCAGTCAGTGCACAGTCAGCGGGCATATGGTGCAAAGGAATATTTCAGAACACATTTATTGCGATTTGGGAGCCGGTTCATCTCCAATTTTGCCAAGTGCATAATGTTTTCCAGCTAATCTTGACGTTCACGATCCAACCCCGCGCTCAATTTTTCAAGATTCAACTCCGGTATTGCGATATTTACAGCCCTGGCAGGTTATTTTCGATGTTTTCTACGCAAACCGGGAGTCCGAGGGAGGTTTTAGTCTGAGATTTCTTACTTCAAGGCGAGAAGTTGGAGGTTAATATGAGTTCCATGATTGTGTTGACAGTGACCAATTGTGCCATTTGGAAGCCAACGATGTTAGACGTGCTCTTTTGTAAGGCGTCAAACCTACCGACATGAAGGTCAAGAATTGGAAGACGATGAATATAGAAAGACAATCGAGTTAATCCAACAATGTGTTGAACCCCTGGTTTTCCACCATGTAGCCCAGGAGATGCACGCATGTACTACGTGGACAAAGATGGAGGGACGATGGACTAGTCGACGACATCGTGGAACAATGCGTTATTTATAAGGAGGCTTGGAAATTTGAAACTCCAACGCAAGAGTTCAGTCACGGAGCAAACGAGTCAGTTCCCCGATTCGGGGGTCAAGGGTAGCACCTTGCACCCGTGTCTACGTAGCGGGTGGGCACGCAACGAACAAGACATGAGGGGGACATGTCTTGACAAGGAGACTTGGTAATGCCAACTTGGTGGTGGCATTGGTCCCTTAGACAAGCAGTAGCTAATGATGCAGGTGAAGGCCCAGAAGATTGAGAGATGGATGCTAAATGGCAACGGGCTTATGGGAATTTAGTCGGTCTAATAGTGGAGTAGAACATGTGGGCTGGTGGCATATTTGTGTTGGGCTAACTCCTATAAAACATGCAGTCAAGCTAATTTCGTGGGCAAGTGAGCTGGCCTTAGACAAATGTCTTTGGAAGCTGGCAGGAGGTGATTTCTAGTAGTTCTAGTAGGCGATTATCAGTAGATACCAAAATATGGTGTGCAGTCAAGTTCTGCTTGGTCCAGCGCAAACCCCAGTCAATTGGGGGTGTCAACTACAAGATCATGGTGATCATGGGGCATGTCCATGACCCATGTGTTAGCTAGCCACGTTTTTCTGATTATAGCCTATATAAATGCAGTGCTGGGGCGTTTTTAGGCAAGGAGGGGGAATTCTGTCTAACTGGTTTTGGTTTCCAATGTATTTTCTTGGTGAATAACATTGGTTGGGAAGGGTTTCCTGTAAACACTGGCTCTTAGACTGTATTTCGTTTTTATTCCGGGAGTTGGCTGACTAAATTCTTGGTGGAGTTTAGTGCCACCTGAGGCCGAACCTTGGTAGGAAATTCGACCCTGTGACAATGGGTATCAGAGCACGGTTTGCTAAAAAATGGCTGGCGGTACTACTATGGATGCTGTGCGGGAACGGGTGACACGATTGGAAGAGTTAGTCGGTGCTGTTGAACCAGATGACACGAGATCACTGGCTTGATGGCTGGACATGGTTTCTTTGTCAGAAGCGTTGAAGGACAGGGTATAGACGATGGAGACTGAACTCGTGCTGGTGAAGAGGGCACTCGACAGTGCTTCCAACAATTCAAACGTTCGTGTCAATGTGCGAGTTCCAGAGCCTCAAGCTTTCAATGGTGTGCAGAGTGCCAAAGAGCTTGAGAACTTTCCGTGGGACATTGAGCAGTCTTTTGTGGCTGCCAATGTTCTTGGGGCACAGAAAGTTACCATCACTAGCATGTATCTCACTGGAGACGCGAAACTCTGGTGGAGGACAAGATCAAAGGACGTGTCTCGTCCAAAGATCAAAACATGGGAGGCGCTGAAGAACTGGCAAAGTGCAAAAGTACGGGACGGAATTTAGTTCTTTGATGTTGGATATCAAGAACATGTCCGAGGAGGGCAAGCTCTTCAATTTCGTGTTAAGGATGCAAAGTTAGACATAGTTGGAGCTTCGCAAACTAGGGGTCAAGGATTTGGCTTCTGCCATGGCTGCTACAGATGGTCTAGCAGATTATCAGTATACTTCGGAGGATGCTGGGTGGCATAGGCAGGACAATGGTCAGACGTCCAAGCCAAAAGGTGATGGGGTGGCACAAGAAGGACAATGGCCAAACGTCCAAGTCAAAGGAGGATGACAAGCAAACACGGCAAGGAAAGGCAAAACCCATTGCGGAAGTTTTCAGTTGCATTATTTGCAAAGGACCACATCGGGCACGGGAGTGTCCAGAGCGGGAAAGATTGAATGCTCTGTGCGCAAGTGAGGACAAGGAAGCTAAAGGCAGCAATGCGGGGGAAGGTGGTTCAGAGCTGATCGTGCGGGCGAGTCCGCTACAATTGCTAAATGCCAACCAAACTGATTACTGAGGCAATAGCGGCCATGTTCTGTGTCGTTGGTTTACTCGGTCGAGACGAGTAAGCGGGAAAGAACTAAGGATGGGGTGACAAGCCAAACTTCATAGAAAAGCGAGAAGGCAGTATGTGACTTACAAATCTTACCAACGAGGACGTTGGCTTTTTCTGATGGGGGTGGTCTGTTACAAGGTCAAGGGTGGCACATTGCACCCCTGTCTACGCAGCGGGCGAGGCACGTAACGAACAAGACATGAGGGGGACATGTCTTGACAAGGAGACTTGGTAATGCCAACTTGGTGGTGGCATTGGTCCCTTAGACAAGCAGTAGCTAATGATACAGGTGAATGCCCAGAAGATTGAGGCATGGATGCTAAATGGAAATGGGCTTGTGGGACATTCAGTCAGTTTAATAGTGGGCTAGAACATGCGGGCTGGTGGCATATTTGGGTTGGGCTAACTCCTATAAAACGTGCAATCAAGCTAATTTCGTGGGCAAATGAGCTGAGCTTAGACAGGTGTCTTTGGAAGCTGGCAGGAGGTGGTTTCTAACAGTTTTTGTAGACGGTTATCAGTAGTTACCAATCATGACCCATGTGTTAGCTAGCCACGTTTTTCTGATTGTAGCCTATATAAAGACAGTGTTGGGGTGTTTTTAGGCAGGGAGGGGAATTCTGTCTAACTAGCTTTGGTTTCCAATGTATTTTCTTGGTGAATAACATTGGCTGTGAAGGGTTTCTTGTAAACACTCTCTTAGACTGTATTTCGTTTTTCTTCCGTGACTTGCCTTTCTAAATCCTTGGTGGAGTTTAGTTCCACCACAGGCCAAACCTCAGTAGGAAATTCGACCCTGTGACAGTTAACCAGTTGGCTAGTGTTGAGGCAAAAGTCAACGACGAGATTTAGGCCTTGTTACTTCTCAGTTCCCTGGAGGCTCTGATGATTTCTCTTAGCAATTTAATAAGAAATGAAAAGATAACCATGATTATGGTTAAGGATGCCATGTTCAACGAGGAAGCGAGGAGAATGTAGATAGGCACTAGCAACTACAACGAAGCACCACAAGCTTACGCGGCAAGCGGAAGCAATACAACTCAGGTGCAAGCCAACGGAAATACGCATAGAGGGAAATCAACAGGTCAAGTGATTACATGCTATTATTGTCATCAGGATGGGCATATTCAGTGAAAATGTCCTAAATTACAAGCAGACAAATGGAAGAATTATTCTTTAGAAACGGCATTGTGGAACCCAAAGATCTAGAAGATGTGCTTCTAGCAACAACAAGAAGCACAAAGTTAGAAAAATAAGACTAGTTTTAGGCTCAGGGTGTTCAATCTACATGTGGGTAGACAAGTGAAGTTTCACCAATTACGAGGCATACAATGGCGGAATTGGTAGGATGGTCTATCATTTTGGGTGTAAGATTGTTGGCAAGGGGATCATCAGATTCCGTATGTCAATTGGAAGGAGGGTGACGCTAGAAGAAGTCCGACATGTACTGTGATTGAAGAAGAATATGATTTCTCTGACAGTGCTAGATTCAAAGGGTAGTAGCTTCACAACGAGCGAAGGAATTCTCAAGGTTTCCCAACGAAGACCGCAAGGTGCTGAAGGGAAGAAGATTGGACAACTATCTAGGCAGGAGGGGAGTGTTACGACAAAGGGAGCTAATTTCAATCACAAATCCACTTGTCAAGGTGAACGAGGAGCAAGCAGGTTGCAAAGGCGCGCGTAGAATAGGCGCAGGAGAAGTCGCAAGGCCCAAGGCAATATCGAAGCGCATAGTGACAAATTCAATGGTGTGTTGGGGCTCCAAGAAGTTCACATAGAAGCTTTGAGCAATAAGGGATCAAGTTTGAAAAGTTGTATAGCACCAGCGACCACGACGATCAAGAGTCTCATTTGTTGAAGATTTGATTAGTGACAAAAATGGCTCCAAGATACACAAGAAGTGGAGTGGAGCTGTAGGGTCACTGTTAGGCAAATATGTATTCTTTGCAAGGCATCCTAACAAGGGGTGCAGAACTATGGTCATCCTAGCAGGGAGTGCATGCACTCCGGTGATGGGGTGTTACTTCAACAATCGATGATCAGGAGCGTGGATCACTCATGGGGTTCAAGGTATGATTGTTGAATTCCTCTGTTTTTTTCCCCACAAGTGTATTAGGGGATAGTAACCTTTGTGGACTTGTGTGTGATTGCCACGATTTCAAGAAATCCCCAAAATAGATTTAGGGAAATCCATGGAAATCTCAGGCGTGAAGGGGCTTGAATGCCTTTGTTTGTTTCTCTCTTGCCTTGGCCGTATAAATACATGTATTGTGTAGGTGGGATGTAGTAGAGAACGTAGAGAGGGTGAAAAATAAAAGTGAGTAGAGTTTGTAAATTCCTCCTTTTGATTGTGTTAATCGAAGGTATCTTTTTCTCTCCGTGGTTACGCACTTGAGGCCCTAACCATGTAAGTCTTCTTTTGTGCGTGTGTGTGACTTCCCCGATCCATAACAGCAACATCACACAATAACGAGTGTTTCGCTAAATTTCTAGCAGGGAGGATGAGATTAAGTAATTAGACTTTTGAAACGGTTTCATGGTTAACATATTTGAGATTTGATATTCACAGTTTGAGCATCGAACTGTTTCATTCTGAAAGTAAAAAGATAGAATGGGACCATAATATCCGGAGATCTTCCAAGTTGGCACTACAATCATAGGAGACTAACGAAATCTATTGGTGAGAAGAAATAGGGAACCTGCAGAGGCATGGGGCTAAAGTTTGGCAAGAATTTCGAAATGGATCCGAGCAATTGAAGCAAATAGGAAAAATGCATGTCAATAGGAAAATGAAAGAAAAGGCCTTTGGAATACATTGTAAAATTTGGAACATAAAACTGATATAACCATTGTGGAAGTCATGAATAGTCCAAAACTAAGCAAACATGAGATGAACAGGTAAGTCAGAGCAGAATGCACCTTTTCTCTCATACGTGCACTCCAAGCATCATTTCGGATTGCACGCCGACTAAGGGTAGCATCAACTGGGACACCAGTAGCTGGATCCGGTGGCCTGTTGATCAACGGTTGTCGAACTTGCTGCCTTGGCCCACCAATATACTCATCATCACTGTCATATTCTGCTGGTCTGTTTGCAGCCCTTACAATCAGAGCTAACAAGAAAAGAACCGCCTGCAATTACCAACTCACAAGGGTATTCAGTATGCATACTACAGGCATGTGTATCTGCATGATATTATGACGAACAATGGAACTCTTGATAGCATAACTCCACGTGGTAAAGGTACCAATGACAGCCATTTAGAAGAGTTCTCCCTTTGATCTCACTGTTCTAGATTGCCAAGATCAAAGCTAAACTAGGAAATTAATGAAATATTAATTGATTAACTGTACATTCTCATTTTGTTATCCGTCTATTGCAATCTAGGCAGGCAAAACGAACCGTCTATACACATCAATTTCTGTATTGAAAGGAATCACAGATGAGAAAAACCAGCAAACCCATCATATATTTTCCCATCTTGTTATCCATCTAACACTATTCAGGCAGGCAAATCTCACGAATTGCCCATAAATATCATTTTCCATATTGCAAGCAATCACAGATGAGAAAAACCAACACGCTAATGCACTAAACCAGTGCACTAACTTCAATTCATCTGCCACTCAGACCTAGAGAGAATGTATTGATGTTATTTCTCAAAAGCAAGAGGCATTTTCCTATGCTTACCTCAAAGATAACAATCCCAAGAGCAACCCATTTGGCAATTTCCCAGTTCTCTTCCAGAAACTCGTATATCAGATCAAAGTCTCCAGTTTTATCAGTTGGAATTTCCTACAAAAAGAATAAGGCATCTAATCAGGCACCACAGCATGCCATCTTGAAAACTTAAAGGTCAGTCAGATAAAACTCACATCTTTCCAACTTGAGTCAAAGAATATGAAAGCTGCACATCCCAGTTCTACCAAGATCAGCAACAACACCAGTATTGAATACTATCATGACTTAAGGAATCCAAAAATCATTATCCAATCAGGACAAAGAAAAAGAAAATGAAAAAAAGAGAACGGTACGCATGCCATTCCCCACCAAACACGATCCATTACTTTCGTGGGGTTCCGCATCCCAAATTTCACTACTAGAGCAAATTAAGATACCATGGTTAACGAAGACAAAGTGCTACATGGTCATCATCATTGATTATTTCAAAACGCACAATTGCCTAATCTGCCAAGTTTTCATATCAAAATATTCATGAGCAGAGCAAATGAAGCAAGGCATGCTCTAAAAACATGACACGTATAGAATTGACTTTCAGCTCAGGACAGTAGCATCTTGGAAACAGCTAAAAACGGTCATCATGGCCCAGTGGTTCATTGTCCGAAAACTGTGGACTGTATGAGTGATTAGGATACGCAAGTCAGGCAGCATCCATTACGCGTGGCAGCTCCAATGCACCCGAAACAAGATATTACAAATAGAATCACACCAACACCGATAAATACATAAATAAACCTGCAAAAAGGTTGTCAATAGGAAAATTAGTGCACATTTAAGAATAATTCTTAATACACAATCTATGCTCACACATTGTCATGCATTTAGACCAAAGAAAGAAACAAAGAATAAAATCACAAACATGACCTGAAACAGTCTGTAAACATGAACCCAATTACAAAAACTCATTAAAACTATATTAGTATAATCATGTTTCTGGCCAAAAAAATGACTCACAATTCCATAAACAATATCCACAAAAGCTATGATTCTGGACCAAAAAAGGGATACGCTGCATGATTCTGGACAAAGAAAATTCACAAAACCGTGGAACATGCCAATGAATTGGTGGCCACCTAGGAAGCACCGAGACAACCTATAGGCTGGCCCCTGGATTGGACACCTAAAGCCGTGTAAGTTTGAAACACACTGAACGAGCTGATCAATGTCTATAATTATCTGCTTATTTTAGGCTATGTTGCACACATTCCTGGTTTTTGGCAAAGCACCCGTGTCAACCCGACCCGATATGGGTGCGGGAGAGGTACCCTCTGCATCACTTGAAAATCATACACGTCAAGTTCGGGATCAGTCAAGAATCGAGAGGGACGGCAGAGAAGATGGAAGATAGAATAAACAAATCTTGAGGAATCAGATTGTAACCAAGCTAAATGCCTAAACAACTTGAAACCTACCTCTAGATCGAATGATTTGCTCACTGAACTTTATGTTTTTCTACTTGTTACAAAATTTGAACTTTTGTGCTCTATTTATTTTGGCATATCACATATGAAAATCAAGTGTTTCTTCTACATATAGAAATGCATTATAAATACGAACTAAATTAGGTAACGGATCCAAATTTAGATACATATTCCTGAATCCTCTATTTTCAACCTTGAAGAGTCCGATCCTTAGATATACACCCGTATCCAATTCAGGTACCCACTTCTGTGCGACGTAGATTTTAGGTCTATAATAGACTCAACTTCAATAGAAGTCTCATCTAAGGCCTTGATACAGGACTGTAAGTTCGAAAAAAATGGCGTCAACATTTAATATTACAAGAATTAGACTTTGTTTAATCTTTTGATTTATTAAAGTATAATTTCAAACAAACTACGCTTCTCAGAAGTATTAGGCCATTTCTTTATAAAAAAGAACTGTAGTCTGTAGTGGACTTTTCCTTTGGCTAGATAATAGGCATCCCCTAGGGCCTCTGTACCAAAGGGCGGGTTTCAATATGATAAGGTCTTTGGATGCTAGTGTGGCCACTAAACCTCAAAAGGGGCATGGAGAAGGCCCAGAAGTAGAGATGCTCTGACTAGAGAGACAGAACCCTGAGAACACCCCCAAAGCTTGATACCTGGCATGTCTAAAGATGGTATTGTTACTTGGACTCTTACCCCTAAAGGAGGTTTCAGAGCAAGTCAGCATGGCAGGAAATTAGGATTGTATTACCTGATGTAGATTGGCACCATTTGGTCAAGTTTCCCCAGCATAACCCTAGGTGGTCCCGTGTACAGTGGATTGTCGTTTACGGTAGACTTGCCGCTAGAGATAGATTGTCTAAATGTGGAGTTGCTGCATATTCACTTTGTTTGCTATCTTCAGGTACTGACGAGAGTCATGATCCCCTATTTTTTCAGTTTCATTTCTCTAAGGTGGTTTGGAAGGTATTTTACGAAAAGGACAATCTTGGATGTTCGTGAGAGGCTACTGGTTGTGCTCCATGCGAAAGGAAACTCAGTAAAAGTCCTGATCTTCAAATTGTCTCTCAGCAGCTATCTACCACCTTTGGAGAGAAAGAAACTCTAGCATCTTCAAACTGAAGAGCTGTTATTGTGCTAGGGTCAATTTGAACCTATATCAGGATATCCCGGTTTGTCTTGCTGCTTGGAAGGTATAGAGCCTACTGAAAACTATAAGAGAATAAAAGTGTAAGAGGGATTGTCCAGGGCTTTTGTTAAGAGTGCTAATGACAGTAGGAGGAGAATTACTTAAGCCTTAAGGGGTGTTTTTTGCATTCTTGTTCACTTTTTTTGGTTGTCTTTGAGCAGCAGTGGTAGGATGAGTTGTATAGGTCTGGTTTTGTTTCTCTGTACCCTAGGTACTTTGTTTGGTGTGCGCAATTTTTCAAGGCTATCCCCTCGATCCCTTTCCTGGTTGTTTCTTAAACAGACTGATTACCAACAAAAAGTGCATAATGACTTTCATATAATAACAATAATAACACTTATCACAAAAAAATGAATTCCTTATTTTAGGAATTCAAAAGCCAAAACTTCCAGTATATTGTCGAATATAGCTCTCTAATACAAAAATTAAGGAGTTTTATCACTCTTCTTTTTCTATAAGCAGAATGTGGAAAGTAATTTCTTATAAAAAATAGAATAGCACATAAATGCACTGATAATAAAAAAAAAACAGCTATCATTTCTTAATAAATTCGAACATATATTTTTGTTAGTTGTTGAGTCACTCTTGGGGTACAGTTCCAGTCGGTGTGTGCTCATCATATTGTATCAATGTCAGGTCCATGTCTATCCTTCTTAGCATGGGTTTGCACCATGTCACCATTTATGTCAAAACTTTTGAACTGATATTTTGTTTTGTTTAAATGTTCTACATAATATGTTCAACTCGTGTCTATGTTCACTCGGCTAGCAACAGTTATGGAGCTGTTGCACAGTCTTAGGTCGAACTCAACCTCAAAAGCTGGTATTGAGATGATAGCCTCATGCATATATATATTGCACATTACATTCACACCTAAATGATGACTGACTTTGCTTCACACCCTCTCTGGCAGGCAACATGTTCTCTTCGGCACTGCCGCATGAAGAACAGGGACCTGCACCCTACCTATCCCTGGGTACTCCATCACTAACGCCAAGTCACACCACATAGTAAAACATCTATATTATACAATTCCTCACTAGAACACTAGACTCAAACCTTCGTGTTTCATTTCTTAATTGCTTCTGAAAAAGGAAAAAGTGATGCCAACCAAGTCACGCGTTTCTATGCAGACAGAAAATCAGAATTTTCTGCCCTAAAAATCTAAATTTTTGTCTAGAATCCTAAAATTTCATTCCATCATTTTGCTGCCTTTTCCAAAAGCAATTGTAGGATGAAGAGCTTAACTATAAAGATACAAGAACTGGGGGTTAATGATAAGAAAGTCAATTTCGAAGGAAAAAAACATCAGTTGCAACTGAACCTAATACTCCGCACACATATAAACACGGTCTTCATAGAAATGAATCAGTACATACACCCAAAAGCACAAACATATTTTGCAAGGGCGGGGAACCATACCAAGCTTTCGGCAGGTCATCCAAAAAGCTGCTTGACAGAGAGACAGCCATGAGCATTGGCCGACCAAGCTGTATCATAGTGTCACTTGTGGGTAAGGCAGTAGAAGTGCTGGAAGATGACTGCTCAAACTCCACAAACAAGTAGATCCCATACCCCACAATGGCTAGACCCGCAAGTGTCATCAAAAAGTTCAAAAGCTTTAGTATGCATTCCCAAAACCCACTGCATGCCATCTCTACAATCCCTCAAATCCTGTCAGTCACAGCCCCTCACAAAATACCCTTTACTTCATCAAACCTCCGATCCACTATAACAGGAACAAAAAATGCAAAATTGACATCACAAAAAAATAACAATCTCAAAGGTAAAAACAATCTTCTTCTAACAAGACATAAACTACCGGAAACTTGTGTGCTGTCTTGCTTACGGAAAAGTAAAAGAAGAAAAATGCCAACAACTATGCTTTTGGCCGTGGATAATGAATAAAAGATGTATCGATAGCCATGAAGAATGCACAGGAATCTGTGAATGATTATTGATATCGTGAAATGTGCATTAAATCCTAACACTTTCAAAGTTACACGAGTATACTGAGTGAAAACAACAAAATGAAGCTCAAATCTGACAGGGAAACTATAAAGTCGGGTTTGAAGAGATTGAAGCTTGAACCTCAAAGTGATGAAGGCTACATCAATAAGTGTGCACACGAATTCCAAAATATTATTTCTTTCCGAGCTAATAGCATCAAAAAACGTAACAATATAAAATCTCTAGCATTTCAATATGGGAAAGAAGTAATTCACCAGAATTCCGATAATCTAAGGTTCAGATCTTCAAGGGGAAGTATAAGGCATGCGAATTCCCAATAAAATTCCCATCCCAAATGTAACGAAAACTTGTAGAAATCACCTAGGTTGTAAAACTAGGGTTTTTAAAAGAAAAACTATGAAAAGTAAACTAATATCCAAAAAAATATAATCATTATGAAATGATGCGCTTAAATCCTAAAGAGAGAGAAAGTAGTAATCGTTGCTGGATGCAAAATCAGAGGAATTACGGGATAAATTGAGAGTTCCAGATTGCGAACCCCAGAAATTCGAAGAAATCTGAGACTGAGAGAAAAGATCTGGAAAGTGGGAGTGGAAAGATAAAGGCAAAATTCTTTTCTGATCGGTTTGCTTGTTGGCAAATGGGTATTGATTCGGGCGCCTCAACATTTTACTAGCCACACACATTGCGTTATGGAATGACATTATTGTCCCCATATACTTTTTGTTTTTTTTTGTTGCTGGGTTTTTGAAGATATTTGGAAAATATTGCAAAATTCACAAAATGCATTGAGAATCTCCGCCCAAACTCAAATCTAAAATTTGACCAAAAAAAGGACATTCCCTAAAACTCATTATTTTCTTTGACATGGAAAAATATTTTGAAATTCAAAATTTTATACAATTATTTTGCATGCATCATATTTACAACAAAAAAATGTTTTTATAAGAATTAATGATTAGATTTGAGTGTACTCATTGGGGAATTCCTCGTCATGAAATTTAGTGAAAGATTTGGTAAATATATTAGTAATTAGGGCATATCTATAGTCCATATTCTTTTTTAACAACGAATCTAAGTGATTTTTATTTGTATTAACTCAAATTAAGGGAATCTTAAATTTTTATTCAAATATTAAAAGGCTACTTTGATTTAATATTTTATGACATAACTAAATCTTTGACTTAAATTTAGCTTAGATTTGAGTATGTTCATTACAGTGTTAAATTAGGGCAGAGTCATATGGAGACAAAACGAAAAACAACAGGTGAAGGAGATTTATTAGTAGTGAATTTTCCATATAAATAAGAGTGGGGCACATGTTACTCTTACTCTACTCTCGTTTCAAAAATATATATGTATATATAATTTGATTAAGTATTTTTTGGTATTTGAATAACTTAAATTTTTACATAAATTAAAAATTGTGATTTAGAAAATTAACAGTTTTGATCATAAAACAGATTTTTCGATAAATTTTATTTGAAGACCACAAAAAGAGTTATACCCAGTCTCTTTTTTTTTTTTTACAGAAAATAAATTCAAGACAAAGTTATATTATATGATTTTACCTTTTAAAAAAAACTCACGCTTTTATTAGGCCATGCAATTACACAAGTGTAGTCCAATGAATAATGACACTCTCAAATTTAAATTCTGACTCTATCATTATATAATACGTTAAAAATAAAAAAATTTACATAAAAATTTAAGTAAATCTAGGAGGTAGCATGATTCAAATTTCATTTTTCATAAAATTTTTTGACAAATCTTCCTTCTCTCCTAGTTACGGTTATTACGGTTATAAAAATTTCATTTGTTACGGTTACAAAAAATATTTCATAATTGGAAGAGTCTACTATGTTCGTAAATCGCTAATAAATTCTAAATATAAAAATCTGAATTATTATATCGGAGTCAATTTGTGTGATCAATGTTGGGGTTTTAAATATAGAGTGGACCCCACATTCCACGTGAGATGTCCCTATTTAGTCCACTTGAAAAGGCGGAAAAGATGACAGAGTTATAGAGAGAGGTTGACAATAGAATCCCGGCTGCCATTCAAAGACATTAGCTACCTGTCAAATACAATAGAAAGATTGATTTAAAGTCGAATGGCTCAATTATTATATACTTCCCACTATGTTATGACAAATTATGTCACTCTAAAAATAGAAATTGAAAATCTACTACAAAGCAAACGTATTGTACAACAAAATAATATAATTTTAACATAATATTTTAGAATATCTTTGTTATGGATACTAGAGCATTCAATTGCCGATAACTGTCTACCGCTTAAAACGTCGCATAATGGTCCCGAAATACTATCTTGATTGTGTGTGGGCAATTGAGATTTCTGGTTCTGTTTAAAAGAATAGAGTATGAAAAGATTCTTTTATTTGCTGCCAACTTGTAATAGTCTCAAAACCTAGATTTATGTACTATACAAAAGTTGTATCAGATAAAGAGTTTGGGCAAAATTTAAGTTTCGCAGTCGCTGTTGGCTAACTTTTCACATTGTGTGGTAAACGTAGCTATGTGTTCTAAGGTAGATTGCCTCCCATCTTTGTGTAATGAAATTAGGGACTTTAAATCCCTTGGAGAATTCATATCGTCCATCAATCTACTTAGGACATGTTTTTTGTAAATTAAGATTTGAATCCCTCGAGATAATGGCTTACAGACCTCTTGTATACAATATATGACTTGACCTTGAAGCAATGCATCCCTTCTCAAAGAAACATTGCCTACATTTCCCAGGTTAGGCAACCATTGGAAGTGGTTCTCTGGAGAAAGGCATCCCTTCAAAAGGTTGATAAAACCCTGGAGGTGGAAGTCCAAATTGGGCACATGGGAGTACATTAAGTGGTACAATAAGTGGAACATTAGGCAATAGTTCATTAACAAGTCGAAACCTTATGCCAACCCATATTTCTTGTACATTTGGTCTATTATTTTCTTTCGACCCACTGGGTATTATTTTCTTTTGAATAGAGAGTTCTAGTTGATTCGATTATATTTAACCACTTAGTTTATAGGCAAATCATTGCCATGGGTGGAAGCAACTTGGACATAATGAGCCATGTCATCTTCACTTGGGGGCAACCTATTAGTATTTTGAGATCTCATTGGTTCATACCTAGATTGGATTGTTTCCCTAGATCTAGACTTTCCATTTCTTACGTTAAATTTGCCTCTTAGAGAGTCAACTTCATCTCTAGCATTCCCTTCATGGTGGCCATGTTGAAATGATATTGTTTTATATACCCATAATTGTCATGAGTTTGACTTTGAGACTGTTGACTTCTAAAAACAATTTGTTTCATGGCGGAAACTCATTCTTTCATGTGTTTTAAAAGTGTTCTTTGTGATGACGAAATTTCTTTATTGAATTTAATAATTAATGGCTAAATTGTAATAAACCAACATCAATATGGTCTCCCAGAAGAGTGTTCCCTATTCCATTAGGGTTAGTTTGACCAACATCACTGGTATATTATGGCTTTAAGTTCTGACCACTTGTTTCATAATGAATTCGAATGAGACAGTCATGTCCCATAGGTTGGTTTTATCCCATATGCTCATTTCAACCAGTATCGTCACCTTGGTCTCTATCTTCACAATCTTTTGAGGTATCTATTATTGTGTCTACCTCTATATTCCTCTCTAAATGTGAGTCATATTGAGGAACATCGCCTCACCTTCTAGTTTTCATTAAACAATTTTCAGTCCTATTGGGTATTCCAAAAATTACTGTTTGACTTATTTTTTTCTCCTATAAAGTAGAATATAGTGCGAGCATATCAGAAAAGACTCATGATTATCTTTTTCAAAATTAAATTAAAAATTTACTGTAACACCTCGACTTTTGTCACGTTAATTTTTTTTTATTCTTTTAAATATTATTTTATTTATCAAAATAATTTATTAAAAGAAAAACTTTTATTATTCTTTAAGTAAATTAAAATAACTTTTAACAACTAAGGTAAACTGAATTTAAAACTGAAATGACTAAAATACCTTTCTGGGTTTACAACTACACTTTAAATCAACTAAAACATTAAAATAATCTAAAGGTAAGACAGCCAAGTGAAGTTCTCTCCTCCAGCAATCTCCAACTCCTCCAACACGATTGGTTCCTCCATCTGTTCTTCTTCATCTGGCATAAAATGCTAGGGACAGAGAAGTGAATCAATGAATAATGAAACTCAGTAGGACATTTTACCAGAAAAATCAAACCTAAGGGTATACAGGTATACGATAGTTCATAATAAAATAGTTGAACAAGTAACGACGACAGATGATGATATCAAATAAAGTAAAACAGTAAACACATCGGTTCATTATGCTCTTCTTTGCTTTCGTTTTCATTATCTTGTTTAAGTGAGACGATGCCTGGTGAGACTCCAACCCACAACATGACAAGACGGCCGAAGCATGCACGTGGGACTAGATACCTCTTAGCATACCTCAGGGTATGAACCCGATAAGCGAGCACGCATGTGAGACTAGTTACCCCTTAGCACACCTCAGAGCGACGTCTAATAAATAATCATACACGTGGGACTGGTTATCCCTTAGTATATTCGGAACGATGTTCAGCATCGGGCAACACGACGATCATACCCGGCATGACCACATATTTCAATCTTCAAGTTCTTTATAGTTGTTCTCTACAACTAACAGAAGATCAACATTCTCTAGTTCACTTAACCATCATGCATTTTACACATTGACATAAACATGTAATAATATGATTTTCAATTCTCACGATATCCCACGGGGATACGAGAACATAATCAAGGTAAAGTGAATACATGTGCTATATGTTCATGCTAATATAGTCTGTAATCAGAGCCTGTGGGCCCGAGCAGTAAGTTAACGTATTGAGATTTTGTTCTGTTTTTGAACAAATAGCTCAAGCGACCCTAGCTCGCTCAAGCAGCCAAAACAAGCTTATTGTCAAAATTTAAAAATTAAAAATTTTCGCATCTCGCTCGAGTAACCTCAAACTCACTCGAGCAACCTATATATATGAAAATTTTAAAAATTCAAAATCAATCTCGCTTCGCTCGAGCAAGCGAGCCATCATTTTTTTCAGATTCTAAAAAATCCAGATCTAAACAATTTGGTTTGTATAGAAACCCTAACTACACTGCAGAAATCCTAAACATGCGATTACAGCCTAAAATCATGCAAAAATAGTAAAATTAAAATCCGAAGAGTTGGTAGGTAAATAATCCTAGTTTAGTTTGGAGAAATGTTGAAGAACAAGTCCAGATTTTGAAAAGATTTGGGTGAAACCCTAACTTCAACATTTCTCTTAAAGCTTCTGGAATACCTCAAGAATACCCTTCGAACTTCTCTAAACAACTCAAGAACACCTCGCACTATACTAAAGCTTATGGATTTTGAAAATTTGTGTAACAATCGACTGATTTGGTTGCTCTATTTATAGGCTAAGACATAAAATCCTCCATTAATACCCTATTTACCATTAGCATGATTTTCCAAATAAATTTCTAATTTAAACCCACTAATGGCCATCAAATCCCTGAATAAATCTTGTTAATTGTCCATTAACCAAAAAGAATCCGAGATAATTCATTCGTTATTCGAAAAATCTCAAATTAATGCCCATGAATACGTAAAAATCACAAAAGATGCAATTTTTGAAGTTGCTGTAAATCGATAGCTCGCTCGAGCGACCAATTAAAATAAATTTTTTATATAAATTTTTTAATTATTTTTAAAATTTAAAAAAAATTAATTCAGAGTAATTAAATGCTCAGAATAATATACTGTAACACCCCAATTTTTTGGAAACATTCAATAAAATATTTAATGATAAAAGATGATTTTTTCATCAAACAAAATAAGTTTCGATTACATATCCGAAAATAGAAATACAAAAATGTAAAAGGAGCTCGACAAAATCTAAGTAAACCATGGTGCTATTGGATCTTCTTCTAGATTGACAATGTCAGTGGCTAGAAGCTCGCGTTCTTATGTTCCATCTTCAGTACCTAGTGTGAAATGTCAGGGGCATAATAATTGCATCATATAAGCGATTTACGATTAGCAAATAAAACCCTACCAGCTATCCAATTTTATGCCACATAACGAATGATACATGGACAGGTCAAAAGTAATGATATAACAATAAGCAGAAGCAATAACAATAGTAAATAATTAGAGTATGAAATGCGCAAAATATATCAAAGTCAATGACCGAGGCACCTATAGCATAGACACGTGATAGTTCCCAAGCCAATATCCATCAAGCATGTCAAGGCCCGTTGTCTCTCACAACCAAGGCACCGACAGTAGAGACACGTTTGCCACGTCAATATTTCCTAGGTTCGGGTTGACACAAGCGTTGCCCGTGAGTCAAAATCATTTTCAAATCCATCTCATGACCATTAGTATTCATACCTAGGCATTGTCCCTCAACCCCTAAGCATGAATTTTGTGTTTCTTCATTCGTATCTAGGCGTCGTCCCTCGATCCCAAGCAGAAGATATTTGCCAAAGTTCATAGCTTATATAGACTTCAAAATCATCAATTTCCAACCATAATCATCTCGAGAATTTTATCAATTACCACACACGGATTTTAACGGTAAATCATGAGTACTACAATCCTCCTTTAGTTTAATTTTAGTGGTTCTCAATAAGTCAAAAATTGAAATCTATGATCATGCTCAATCAATAATTTACAGAAATAACAATAAACAATTTTAGTATGATAATAGAGATATGACAAACGAAATGGCAGGTAAGTAGACACCGCATTAATAAAAAACATGCATTCTTATTTTCGGTTAAGGTCTGATCTTCTCGGTCTAAGACTCGTCTGCATACTAGTCTCCTGGTCTAGTCTGAATATTAGTCTACTCAGTCTGGACCATCTTAGTCTATTCGTCATCTCAACCTGGGACTGGTCTGGTTAGCCAGCTAGTCTGCTCAGCCTGTTGGTCTAGTATACCTGTTGGTCTAGTATAGTCATCTAACTTGTCTAGTCTGGTCATCCAACTGGTCTACTTAGTGTAGTCTACTTTGTATGGTCTGTTCAGTGTGGTCTACTAAGTGTAGTCTACTCTGTGTGGTCTGCTCTACTCAGTATAGTATGCTCTACCCAGTCAAGGTGGTCTACTATCTATTCCGTGTAGTCTGCTCTATACAGTGTGCTCTACTCTCTTAGTGTAGTCTGTTTTACCTAGTTAGTGTGGTCTGCTCTACTCCGTGTAGTTTGCTTTATACAGTGTGTTATATTATACTCAGTGCAGTTTGATCTACTCAGTGTCGTCTGCTCTACTCAGTTAGTGTAGTCTGCTCTCCTCCGTGTAGTCTGCTCTACTCAGTCAATGTGGTCTGCTCTACTCCATGTAATCCAGTCTACTCAGTGTGATCTATTCTACTCAATGTGGTCTACTTTACTCAGTGTAGTCTACTCTACCCAGTCAGTGTGGTCTACTCTACTTCGTGTAGTCTTCTCTACTTAGTTAATGTGGTCTGCTCTATTCTGTGTAGTCTGCTATACTCAATGTGGTCTACCTTACTCAGTGTAGTGTGCTCTACCCAGTTAGTGTGGTCTACTCTACTCCACGTAGTCTGCTCTATATAGTGTGGTGTGCTCTACTCAATGTCGTCTTCTCTACTCAGTCAGTGTGGTATGCTCTACTCCGTGTAGTCTACTCTACTCAGTGTAGTCTGCTCTACTCGGTGTAGTCTGCTCTACCCAGTGAGTGTGGTCCATTGTACTCCATGTAGTCTGCTTTACTTAGTCAGTGTGGTCTACTCTACTCCATGTAGTCTACTCTACTCGGTGTGGTATGTTCTAGTCAGTGTAGTATGCTCTACCCAGTGAGTGTGGTCAACTCTACTCCGTATAGTTTGCTCTACTCAGTGTGATCTGCTCTACTCAATGAGTGTGGTCCACTCTACTCAGTGTCGTCTACTCTACCCATTCAGTGTGGTCTACTCTACTCCGGGTAGTCTGCTCTACTTAGTCAGTGTGGTCTGCTTTGATCCATGTAGTCTGCTCTACTTTGTGTGATCTACTCTACTCAATGTAGTTTGCTCTACTTAGTGTGGTCTACTTTGTATGGTCTGTTCTACTCATTGTGGTCTGCTTTACTCAGCCTATTGGTCTGGTCATCCAACTGGTCTGGTATGTTGGTCATCTCAGCTTGGTCATCCTGGCCTACTAATCTACTGGTCTGCTCAGCCCACAAGTCATCCTCCCACAAAAACTCAGAACTGGGTTTATTTTTCTCAGAGTTTCGTGAAGCTCATACATGGATCAATGACACAAATTGAAGAGAAGGAATGTGTTATTTACCTCAAATGAAGGGGATGCAGCTTCGAATTGGAATGAATTTGACTTGAATTGGAGTGATTGTTCTTCTAACGAAAACTCTCTCTCTCTCTCTAACTGTGATTTCATATTTCTAACATATAATGTGGCAACTCCAACTCACTCAAAGCACTGAATTTCATGGATGATCGAAGAAAAAGGAGATCAAAGTTTATATAGGGAGAAATGAGAGTGTTCTCCAAGAAAACATGTTGAAATAAAGGCTTAGGGTAGCCATGTGAGGTTGAACGTAGCTTTGATTGTCATTGGAGAGGGAAAGACTTGGCTTCCAAGGACCATGTGGAGGAATGGATTTTTGGAAGAAAACCATAGATTCTAAGTGGTTTTGTTGAGGAAGAGCATGAGTGGTGATCAAGGGAAGAATTGTCATTGGAAAGAGGAGATTTACTCCTAGGATTTGGTGAGATTTCTAATGATTTCCATGGTTTTGCATGAATTATATGTGTATATGTATATATATGTAACCAATGAAGTGTGTGTGTACCTCATTTGGCCGAGAAGAGCAAGGAGACGGTGGTAGTGATGATGGGATTGGATCTGGGTGATTTTGACGTGGTGGGCAGTATGATTACATGTATAAATACATGTAATGATACTCATAGTATACATGCATGTGCCGTATAATGATGAAGAGAGAAAATTATCAAGTGTAGAGGAGACCAAGGAATATGGGTGTTCTCATGAGTTATAGGTTAGACCAAATTGGATTTTGGCCTTGGGTTAGTCAAAATCTGATGGATTTAAAAAAAAGGCTAAAATGACTTGCGAAAAAAATGTGGGTCAAGGTCCAACAAAATAAGGATAGATTATAAGCCCATACAATAAATATGCATTAAAATAACCAAATGCAAATAGACATTTTTAAAAATTGAATTGTATTACTTTATTAAAATTTTCAAGTCGTTACATAAACAATTTAATTCAAATATTTATTTAAAATTACGGGTTATTACATTTACAATCCAAAAGTATGTAGGCATGTGTTGTCTATTTTCTTACCTCAATGAAAAGAATTTTCTTAGGTATTGACATGTGGTTTCGATCGAACTTAGAAAATAAGAAATGAATAGTCAAGAATATAAAATGATTACTGAATATTCAATTCAATCAAAAACTTATATTCAAGAATTCTTCCCAGATTCTGATTAATCCAAACAAGCTTACCGGATACAACTACTACTATGAACTACTGATACGAAACTGAATTAAAACTCATTCTACAATTAACTGTTAAAGCTAATGCTACTTCGATTGAGATAAAGTAAGTACTTGTAAACGAAGTACAATTGATTCTTTTTATCCGAAGCCTTTCTTTTCAATGCTCTTTGATATTTATAAGCACAAGTTGCAACCGCCTCAAAGCCCCTTATTTTTCCCACTTCATTTATTTCAAACTCCTTAGTCTTTTTTCCTCTTTTAATCCCACGTTTGGATCAAGGCAATTATCCACACCTCATGTAATTCCTCTTTCACACATCTTCTCGTTTTCACTTTTCACTTAACATCAGTCACTTGAACTAGGAATTACACCTTTGGTACTTTATTTATTTATTCATTTATGGATACTAGGACATCCAACGGCCAATACCTACCTTGCTATTAAAACGATGTCGCAAAATGGTCTCATAATAGTGACTTGATTGTGTGTGGGCAATTTTATAGTTGTTGCTACGTGGTCTCTACTCATTGGAGGACATAGTTGGTATGTAAACACATAGACAAACTTATGAAGAAACAATCTAACATAAAAATGCAAATACAGAGCACAAATATTTTTACGTGGTTTCGTAAAAATTCAATTAAATTGATCCACGAATTACACCAATTTCATTATATATTGAACGAAGAAGATTACTAAATACATCAACTATTGCCGCATAACAACCCCCACCCCCCCGCGCGCCGGGCACACACACATATTTTTTGGTACTTATATATATAAATCTCAACCTTTCATTCTTCACATCTAGCGATCTAAAAATATCTCTCACAAACTAACTTTTAAATAGCATTTTAGTAAATACTCAGTATTTTTTATAGCAAAAATCTAAGTAACAAAATTAAAAAATATTTACAAAGAATATTCTTTTTTTTACAAATCTGAACTATTAATTCTATACATCTAACAGTCTAAAAATATCTTAATAAACGTGATTGAATTAATATTAGATTACATTAAGAAGTGCCTTAAATTCGCAGTGTGTGTGTAGATTTAGGTCACAAATTTCCGTGATAACTGTGTCTAGGTATTAGATGAACCCGCAACCAAACCAGATCAAACCTTGGTGTATCTAGCGAGGTGGCAACAACCCCCCTTGTCCCCCTGTTGTGTGTGCTGTCCTTAGACCCCGTGACCTGACCTGACAAATCAAACCTCAACCTCTTTATAATCAGCGAAATGACAATCCAAACCGTATAAGTTTCACAAACTCAACAACCACCTTCACGATTCTCATAAGCAGATAGCTGAAAAGCATATCTAGTACACAATGGCATAAACAAAGGCATCAGAAATATTGAAAAAGATCATAGCTGAAATACAGAGAGAGAGAGAGAGAGAGAGAGAAGTTATCTTGATTATTTATCATCAATATGATCATTGTTCTCCTATTTATCAGAAGCGCCACACCTGCAAACGCTATTATTCTAGTCGCCCAAAAAATCCCATCCCAGAACTATATGTAACTTTACCCATCTGGAAGAGATTTAAAAAGAGAGGAAAATTATGAGTAGTGAACCAGAGAGATTGCTGTTCCTAAAAAAAACTAAGTAGTTAAAATTCATGCCTTTGGTAGTTTGGTTTCCTTATTATTTTCCTTCCCTTAGTAAACCTATTCGAAAATCCACCACTCAAAAACAGCCCAAGGGACAGGACTCTTTTGAATCCCTCCACCACAGTACACTTGAATTTCCTTCTTTCTTCTTATGGCACATCAATTTAATTTCTATTAAGCAATACCCATAAACTTGTGTATCCTCATAATGCCGCAGATCACTCATCGTAGGATGTGCTGTTGCTTTCGCTGCCGCCACCAACCCAATATTGTTTGACTGCAACCAGTATCTTTTCAGGCACCAGGGGGCCATCGTCGTGGTCCACCAATTTCGCATCCCATCTCATGCCACCGACGATTTTCATCACATTGTTTAGGACATCAACTTCATCGCGGAGTATGACTGTCCCTTCAGGCCGCAAAATACGGTCCATCTCCAAAAGGATGTCTTCCACTTCACACCTGTTTATCCATAGCAGCCATAACGGTCAGACCTTCCAAGCAGTTTAAGGGTTTAATTCTCATAAATCAAGTATTTGTTTGGAAAAAGTGTGCGCTACTGGAAGTGGAAGTTGATAGTGTTTCTGACTGCAAAACGAAGACGGTGAACCACTTTGAGCCACGTTAGTGAGTCGCTTTCATAAAAACAATATTTGCTCTCACTAAACAGTGGACACGAACTTATAATAAATTTGTCTTCAAGATAAAATGAAACCCGAACTTTAAATTTTTTAAGTCTGCTTGCAAAAACAAAGAGACAAAATATATGTTGTAGTACAGCGTAAAAAGAATAAAAAAGGCACTGCGATTTTCTTTCTGCCGGACACTAGAACCTCGGTATTGAATGCTCGTGTGTGTTGTGTGGAATAATCCGAGTTATCTAAGTGCATTTGGAATGATGCGATGGCCTATTTATAGACAACAATGCACCTAGACCAATCGACACAACACCCGGTCGATTCTGAATGTTGGATCGATCCGTACAGTGTAGATTCACCAACTGCAGTGAACTAGTGTGTTTACAACTCGCACCCACTCAGTTTCGATCCTGTCCGTCCGATCAGGAAGTTGGTGATATACAATGGTGATTAAAAACCATTTACAAGTGGCATTTTCCATCATAGAGGAAGAAGCTTACCTGTTCTGATACAAGCTGAATACACCATTAGCATGAATGAGATCATAAGTCCTCGGATACGTAGAGAAACCTTCACACCTGAAGAACCCAAAAACAAAAATGAAACACTAACTTTACAAGAATGACAAACACTGGACTTGTACGTCGAGCAGAAAGCCTAGAAGTCATGAGTTCTCCCTTGTTGTCTTGGACAGAGAGAGAGAGAGAGAGAGAAGGGGGGAAAAAGCATGCATAATGCTGTTGCAAACAATTCTCATGCTATCATGTTTCAAGAAAGTACTAGGAAAAGACAAACCTCATTAAGGTGGACAACGAGACAATAAAATGTGGAAATAGCATAATGTAATTAGATGAGTCTTTGATAAGGGTAAAAAAAGGAACATTCGATGAGTCATACCAGTCATGATATATGCCAATCAGACCCCTCTCATAGACAACACCAAGAGTATTCTCAGCAATGGTAGGCACAACATTCATCACCCATGATTTTGGTGATTCAAGGGCTGCTGCGAAACCTCCGAGGCCTGCATTCATGTCCATAATGTTCCGGTATCTTGTAGTGCCTATTAACTTATTTATCCTTTTGTACACATTTACATGTTTTTTCCACTGTTTGTTGTCTTCATGGTAAGATTCGGTTGTAAACCCCGAAACAGATCCCTTAGCTATTAGAGGAGGAACCGCAAAGAGCCTAGCTGGAAACTTCTTCACTTCCCCTCCTTCTACTTCACTAGTAACAGCAGGGAAGGGAGTTATGCAAGCCTCCATTTTGTTGTACCTACATTGCAGATGAATTTAGCAGTTAGAAGACAAGAAAATAAATCTTACAGAATTTGGAGTCAAAAGGGCCTCAACTGTTACAAATGATATGTGAAATGGCACAAGTTGGTATTGGTTGACAACAACTTGGATCGCATACTGCCTACATTCAACCAAAGGATTTACTTACCCAAGTTTGTTTCTATTCCACACTTGTTCATATAAATTTGCACATCACTAACAAAATTTTAATATTACATGTTTTACTATGTCCCTGTATGAGTTCCATGATGGTGTGAAAAGCCACAACTGTTGGATAACTTGATGTACACTATGTAGCCCATCTCCTAACAGCTTAAGCTTTCGGGCGAATCAGTGACTTAACATTGTATCCGATCTTAGTTTTCCCGGATGGCTTGGGTTCAAGTCTCTCTATTTTCATTACACAACTCCCCTTTGCATTCTATGTCACTCTATGGCTGGATGTTTGCATCTCCACGTATAGGACGGTGTTGCATGTGAGGAAAGATATTAGACAACTTGATATAGTGTCGGGGTCCTTTCCTAATAGCTTATGATTTTGGGACAGCTGGTAACTAAACAATAACAACAATGCTGGAATCAGCACGTCTGAAGTGTAGGCTTCACGCATCAGGAACTAGTTAAAACCCAATACCTTCGACTACAACCTACAAAACTCCAACAGGTTACACGATTTATTACTCCCATATTTTAAACGTCAGTACATATGAATTGTCAACAGCTGAAGCGTAGAAGCATAATCAAGTTAACAAATGAAGTTGGAAGGAATAGCTAGAACAGGAAAACAATGATGGTAATAGACCTTTCATGTTCTTCACGACTCATATCACAGGGACTAACTGACTAACAACAACACGATAACTAAAAAAATTGTGATATGATGTGACTCACCAGACATTATCAGCATCCTTGGACATACAAAAGTTGGCAGACTCCCTTTGGCAGGATTTAGCATTCACTTTTTTCTTCCAGATGGCAATATCCCCTTTCTCGTACTTTTTCTCCCAGCAAAGAAGTTCGGCCAATTCTTCAATCTTTCTTTGCTCTGCCTCAAGATCTTCCTTGGACCTTTTCCACGTCTTGTAGTAGGTCATCCAATTGATTGGAGGACCAGATAAGATCCAGTACCCACCAGGTCTAAGAACTCGATCAACTTCCATTAGGTACATCCCATCTGCATATATCAGAAGTCGTATAAAGTTCACCAACTTCACATAAGCATGCAAACTCAATCAACAGTGTATCTAAAAGATCCTGGAGTCAAACCAATATGGAAAATAGTAGGCCAAAAAGGCAAACTCCCATCTCTATCCTTTCTCTGCTCAACATTGTCGCTGTGCTTACAACTAAATCTAGAGGAAATAGATACAAACAAATAAATGGGTCCATCAAATGTAAGTTGTATAGCAATTTTTTAGGGTAAAAAGATTACAAACGAAAATAAATAAAATCCAAATATATCTTTATGACCATGAATTACATCGGTGACATATCCATGATGTTTGGCCCCAATGTTGGTTATAGAATATTACCCGTACGCAACATGAAGAAAATAAAGAGATCAGTATATGATTGTGACCCTCCCAAATTTTTTATAATTTGGCATTTGCAATATGTATCACGTACCATTTGATGTCCAAGGTATTAAACATCGCGAGCATTGGGCCATATCAAATGCAAAGGATGGGTAAGGAAGACTTATAGTTCCAAGAACACCAATAATAGCAGGCACGCCTCGCTCCAATGCAAATTGGACTTGTGCTTCATGATTGTCTTTCGGTGCGAAGGACATAGCCAACACATTTCTCTTTAGCAAATAAGCACCCCAGCTTGCAACCTATGTCACAATCGGTCTTATCAGCCTGGCAATAATAAATAGGAAGCTACATACTGGAACAAATAGAATAAAGACCATTGCAACACTCCAGCAAAGTTGTTGTACGGTAACAAAGGATGTGTATAAAGTGAACAAATCAAGACAAAAAAGGAAACCTGTGCCAATTGTGTTGGTTGAGTCACATAGGTAATAGTAGGTTAAAATGCTGAGAGATGAATCCCCATCATGAGTTGCAAATGAGATACGTACCACATAACACATCTTCCTGTTTTGAGTGGGTAGAACTACATTTGTCATGGTATTTACTTTGGAACTGTATCAACAAACTGTCAAGGGTCCAGAAAAACAGTCCACTTGATCAGATTTTTTGGAACATACAACTGTATTGTATTGTTTTTAAAGGAAGGTTTGTATAATGTGTGTGCTTTTTCCCTTTTCACACCTGGGCAGTTCAGAAGAAAATTGTCAAGAGGAGCATTATACACAAAGTAGGTCAATATTTTGATCCAGTTTGGTAAAGATCCAATTGGCCTTTAATGTTACAGTATTGCAAAGATGCTGATTGAGAGAAAGGATAAAATTCTTGTTAAAGCATCCAAATCAAAACCAATAGGCAATGAGTGGAATTAGTGGAGAGGTTGTCACTCGCAAGTGCAACTCTTCTCCCGCACGTGGTGAGGTAAATAACAGGTCCATCACACGTGGATCATAAAAAAACAAGGTGCACTTGAAGCACAAACAACGGGCAATCAACCAAGAGAGTCTTGTCCAAAGACTCTGAAACCTAGTTCCAATACCATGTTAAAGCATCTAACTCGAAACTAATTGGCAACGAGTGTTAATGCCGCCCGGCTCATGTACTAGTTTTAGAGGTAATAATCCATCAATATGGAGCAAACTCTTAACAGTTTTCAACTTCACTAGCTTATCAATTCATAATACGTAATTAAAAAACATACAAAGCACTGATGTCCAAAATTCAAGCCGACCGATCGCAGTATTCTAAGCCCACGATCGCAGTATTCTAAGCCCACTGCCCAGAGATTGCCTAAGAACCCAGATGCATAGATGATCACCCAACCAACTTCATATGAAATAACTGTGTAAATATAAATATATGCAATTTATTTTGTTTAATTTGTCATAGTATCTACTTTCCATAAATTGTAACTTATACTCTTAAAAGAATTGCTATTAACCAAAAGTAGTAAAATTACGCTATGGCATGTAACGCGTATGAAGCTGCAAAACAGAATTTGAATCAAATGCACGTGTACTCTTTTTGTTTGAGCCCAAAGTGTAAGGCATTTGTCCACATATGACATGAATATAACTTTAGCATCACAATTCTTCTTCTCAAGAAATAAATATTTGTTTTTGGTACAGAATACATTTTATCTTGACTATTACAATAACATACAGACCTTACAACCAAGCAACATGTAACAGCACTCAAAAATGAAAACACCGAAAGAAAAGGTTTCCGTTATTGTGTACCTATAATATTTGCATCATTTTACCAAAAAATTAAATTTTTAACAATGCGGGACATAAAAACCTACTATTAGAATTGGTCATTTATTTACAAAAGCCTCGTCACTGGAGGCCAAAATGTTGAAGAACCAGCTCAAAGAGGCTGCAACTGCCTGAGTTCCTTGCTTTGGTCATTTCGGGGCCCCTACGAGCCTAGGAAGCTGCCACTTACAACTAATGGATGACAGGTAATACGTAGAATGCGAGTAATAATACTTCATGGAGAACAAGAAAAAGCAAAGAAAACATACTCCACAGCCAGTATCCAGAGCTGTTCGGACTGAGCCATCTGCAATCGGAATCACTGACGCAATTTCATCAATATATGCATCTGCACCTTGAGGAAACATTGTTCCTCCACCTGGAAATTTGAATACATTACCCTGAAACTGCACCCAATTCTGGACGGCCTTCTCAACGGTCAAGCTTTTATGAGGAACGTTTGCATAGTAGACATAGTCCCTACTTTTTGGCCAGGAAAATGGAGTCAAATATCCTCTGGGTGCTGGAATAAGACAACGCAACTTTTCCTCTTCTGGGGGACAGTGCCTCTCCCTGTATACCATGTTTTCCCTTGGGAAGGTCATTGCCCGGTCCTGCTCTTGGCAAGGAGTATAATCAGTGTATTGATCATTGCAAGGCTTGAACACTTTGGCTTTCGGCTCAGAAGAATGCATTACTGGAACATCGTTGTGATGAGGTTCAAAGTTCAGCGTGGAGATAACGTTGCAGTTCGTTTGCTTAGGAATCTCTACAGCTATATCATTTCCCTTACCAAAGCCACCCTTCTGCCATGCTCCCAGTAAGTAAAAGAAGCAGCATAGACCCAGCACAACAAATATAGACACTGGACTTCGAGCTTTGTGGCCGGGTGAGTTATGCTTATTGCCCATAATATGCTTGGGCCAGCAACTGAAAGCTCTCTGTAATGTGAAAGAAATTTACAAACAATACATATAAAAAGAAAGTAGTAATTGGAATATAAATCTTAATATGAAGCAGACATTAATGGAGGAAATTCAGTGCTTAGCGGGTCCTTGTACTTATCAAAGTTTGCATCGGCTGATGAATCAAGAATACCAATATAACCAAAGACATGAGTATCAGGAAATCACATGTCTACAGCAAACTTTATCTCACCAACAGGAAACTAATTCAGAGTAGTCCATAATCATCTTGAGGCTAATTAAAAGTCATCTATAATCTCTAAAGATGGTCCCCAGAGATTTGGCTTCTTGTAATCATAACAGACTTCTGTGGTTACAGGAAAGAGCGAGACAATAATAACTCTACAGCTAGTCAAAAGTCACAACCATGTGATTGTGTTTACAAGGAATTGAAAAAATTAGGAACATAGAGGAGTGGGCAAGAGAGCGAAAGAGAAACTGATATCGACGTTAAGCAGGGATACCACTCAATCCAACCCTCATGCCTCAACTATAACAGATAAAATTAGACCTCAGGGGAAAGGGCAAAACTTGGAAGCAAGAAGAAACAAGGTGCAAAGAAGCTTCTTGCTTTTTTGTATGGTTGGTAGAAATACCAGAAACTGTGAGTATAAAACATCTATCTGAGGATGAGAAAACCTGATTTTAATGGAGGTTTTTTTGTCCACGCAGAGGCCATTTGTTTAACTGGACTTATAGTGAAGTACATGTATCCTATAGCATGTGTAATCGGATTATTAGTGATGGGATTACTAGTACCACCACCTCTGTGGTATTGTGTATTCCACAATCAGTGAGATTACATATCTGATTAATATTTCATCCAGACTATAAACCTTTACCAAACACCGGAGATGTGGTCCCCTTGGATATATTGTTCAATCCAACACTCGTATTAGGTCAAACAAACGGTAGTGTTAGACAAAAGTCCATGACCAAACTTTTCTATATTTCTCCAACAAAAGGTAGGCAAGTGAAAAAAGAAAGGAGTCCAAACAACAAAACAAAAATGAACAACAGTTTATAGTTGGTGTTTGAAACCCGATAAGCAGCATCAATGCAAAGGAATTCCACAGAACTACAATTAAAAGCTTACAAATGAATCGGACACTTCGACCAACGAAGTATATAAAAACTAAAGTCCAAAAAATGAGATAGCTACATGAACTTTGGCTAACCACGCCTCCAGTTTGACCCTCATATTTCACAGAAATGCAAGTTGCTACTTAGAGTTGTCTACAAGCAAATGAATGATAATAGCACTCTCATCAAATTGATTGTGCAGGCGACTACAACCAATACTCGCCAACCGATCTACTACGTAAAGTCAGGGAACACTTTGTGAACTCCAAGAGATGGTTGTATGGGTAGGACATTCATGAAACGTGAATGTGTAGAAGTACTACGAAGGCGTAAGTTTTATTAGTAATTAGATAATTATTGATAGAAAGTGGAACTGTCCAATTGGATCATGAAAGGATGGGTAAATTGGAACCAGTTAGTTCTCGTGACTGAGTGAAAGAAAGGAGCAGATCTTCGAACGAGGAAAAGGATCCCATGACTTCGAAGTCATGCAGTTATTTTGAACTGAATGCCGACGTGAGCTGTCAATTTGCAAGCTAAATTCTTCCTTGAGCTTCAGAATAAGAATTGTCTGATTAGATTCTTCAAAATCTCCTCTCCTGTACCACTAAGTTATTGAAAGAATAAGGAAAACCACTGAATTGGCCAACTGTGTAGGCTAGAAGAACACGCTCTGTGTTTTGCTTCATAACTTTCACAAAACAAATCACTAAGTGCATATCTTCCATAAGGAAAGCCAACACGACACTGTTGTTTCTCTTTTAAATACTTGCTCGATTATTGATGTAAAGGTTTAGAGAAGTCACGAATTTGATTTACTATGATTTACTGCAAATCAAGCTTACATTATCAAAAAAGATGATCATATACTCCCACCTCTGGCCCTAACTGTAAGTTGTCTCTTTCCTTTTTCTTAAACCAACTAATGTACCTTAAAAACTACCACTCCTGATGTGCACTTCTCCAGATTTCAAAATTTTCTAGCAAATCGAATGCAAAAACCATGTAAGATGCAAGAAAAATCACGAACAAAACTCGACAACTGACAAAATCACACTTAAGACAAACGCACACATACAGTGCATTGAATTGTTTTGAACAGTAGACTAGAATTCCAAAAATGGTAAAAGCAGACAGATCTCACGTCGAACCAGCGAACTAGTAAATTTAGAAATGAACTGAATCACTCATCACCTGATTGTTAGAACTCTCCAATGTGAGATCGAAAGCTGAAAGGCTTCAAGAAAATCCTTCAGTCTCCACACTGTGGTAACAGTGCTATAAATGATGGCTAACCGAGTGTGATATGGTTGACAGTGTGTAAAGTAGAGAGAGAGAGAGAGAATTATATGTAGCTGTATATATGTACATCTCTAAGCGCGTACATATATAGATTTGTGAGTTGGAAAGAGAATGTGTCGGTAGTGGTTGAACGGCTTCATGATATCGATATCATACTAGTTTTTCTGGCAGTAAAATCGGAGACCCGATGCCGGGGCGTTGGGGATGAGAGAGAAAGGAGAGACCGTATTGGACTCTTGCTCTTTACCATTTCCCTTCACGGAGCTATCGGCCAAAAAGCGGGAACTGATGTTTCCTTTGTGGGCAATGATTTCCACTACTTTTTTTCATTTGGGTAAATTACTCAAAAGGTCCAGTAATTTTGGACCTAATTTTACTTTGATTTCTATCTCTTAAAATGACTCCATTTTAATTTTATATTTTTGTTTTCATTCTAATTATGTCCAATCTTCAACGCTCATTTTTTAATGACGAAAAGACAAGTATTGACTTGTATCAATGGTACTTTAGTACCTTAAATTCTCTCCTTTCTTATATTGTATTAATGTATATTCTCGCTCAAAATAGTTGGCAAGACTTATAATTTCATTTTAATTCCTCAAAACATTGATTCTCGACCTTGCAACGAAATCAAGAAATAAGGCAACCATTGTTTATTGGACGAACCAAACAAGGCTTTGTTCATAATCGATGAAAATCTACCTGAATATGATGAGTTTTTACATTTAATTTAATCTTGTCCAATGTAACTGAAAAAGCTCAAAACTTATTTATAATTGCAGTTCATACCCCTAAATTCATACCCCTAAAGTGTGACACTGTTGTCTTTTGTTTTTATTGAATTTCAATGCCTACAATTTTTTAACATACATCTCTCTTTTTATCCCGATTTATTTGTCTACTTTCATTAATCAGACCTCTCAAAAAATTATTTATAGCATTTAATTTATAACTATTTTTATATGTAATATGAGTCCTGTTTGATAGTTCTCGATTAGTTTTATTAGATAATTTTTTCATAATTATTTTGAAATAGGTGAAATTGTAAAAATACTAGGGTGTACATAGGATATTTTACTTACTATTACCAAGTTTCTGATAGGGATATAAACTGTGGCTTATATGAAAATGAGTTGTAATAGAGAG
>JABCMJ010041796.1:0-12804 GCA_014822125.1 Arbutus unedo | reverse complement strand
TCCGTTACATAAACTGCTATTTTATTGTATTTAATAAAACTACTAACAAAAGGACCTAACCATACACAATAATGAATAAACCACTCCATATATCTTTGTCTAAGTTTTTGAATAAATATTTTGAGAATTACACCGTTATTTTATAATTAAAGATTTTAGTCCGTTAAATAAAGTGCTATTTTATTGTATTTAATAAAACTACTAACAAAAGGACCTAACCAAACACAATAATAAATAAACCACTCCATATATCTTTGTCTAAGTTTCTGCCAAATTAGGTGCCAGTAACTGTAACGCTTCGATTTCTCGGAATATCAATTAAAATCTTTTAATTCAATTATTTATTCAATTGAAACATAATATCAAGAAAAATGCCTTTTATTGATAATTTATACAACAGAAAACATAATAAATTAGAGTTTTTCAAATGTGGAAGTAAAATTGACAGAAATACCTTAGAACTTATATTTATTTGAAAAATAAAATAACAGAGCATCTAGAGTAGAGTAAGCAAACGCCACCAAGGTTTTCTTCTACAGATCCCGACTCTTCAAGCTCGAGAGCGTACTCTAGCTGCTCCGCAACATCTGGTATAAAATATCAGAGTCAGATAAGTTGCACCGAATGAGTTGTGACACTCAGTAGGAAAAAGTCACCAAGAAAATCAACCCACGGATACAGTTATATAGCAAGACATATAAGTCATGAAAAATGATAAAGTGCATAAATAAAGTCACATTTATTCATTATGCTCTCGTTCTTTTAAGTTTCTAAGGACACTCTTTTTTCCCCGGTATCCCTTCTTACCCAACTATCTAGTATAGAGTACTCGATTGATATTGCCAAGTCTTTACTGAGGCAAGGCAGAGACATTCTACTGTCTACTCGTGTTAATACTTACTTCACTCTAACTAAACCCGACCGAATATATGGCTTCGCTAAGTTAGGTACCAGTGATCCTTAGCCGTTTTTCCTTTATCAGCTCAAGGTTACCCAAGACAAGACCGTCACTCCCTCGAGGCCCGAAGTTGTCAATGCAGATGCACCCCAAAATCACCTCCAACTGAATACACCCATCTCCTAGTTAGGATCCTTAACAAACGAGACGACGCCCGGTGGAAATCAAACCCACATGGAACACACTTGGCACAACAGCCAGAAATACAACACTAGGCACGACAGCCAACAATAGTTGGCACGACGACCACTAATTTTCATTTATCCATTTAATTAACCTATTTGTTCATTAAATATTTCACTACTTTATAATGTTCATCCCTTCGCAGTCATGTTACAGTGGCATCCAAACCTGTGTCCCTAATCGCGGATTCTAGATTTTTACATATCACCAAGTCATGCCATAATTCAATATCTACGTTTTAACACAATAGTTTATCTATATATAATAGTTGGCATGATGGCCTCAACATTCTATCGGCACAATGGCCATTTTAAACCATAATTGGCACGACGGCCCAATACTTCCCAATCGAGAGCTCAACGGCCGTAATTAACCTACTTTTAGCACGACGGCCGCATCATGATCATATTAAATTATTACAGCAACTTATGATATTTCACAAATCAACTATCTAACCACAAACATAGTTTACAATGTAAAACACCTCATGGTCAAAGTATAATCAAACGTGCACATGAAGCTCCACGGAAGCTCGTGATCATACAAAATATGTTCATGGATGCCTGTGCAATGTGAACATACAAAATAGTAGGGTTTGTGGATTGGATCTGCTGCCAGAATGCCCGGACAGCATTCTGTGAACTTTCTGCATTTTCACAGGTTGCTCAAGCGGTCTGCTTAAATCTCGGATTCTGGTTTCTTGTTTCAAAATGATCATAATCTATCAGAAATAAGTTAGGTCACTCAAGTAGCCTAGAGCTTGCTCAAGCGAGCCTTTTTTTCCAGTAGTTTCTAGTTTTCTGCTCTATTAACAAACTGTGCTCAGATCAAACCCCAGATAGTGATTCTGACTACGAAAATAGAAATTGAACACATAAACAGAAACTTTGTAAAGCCTAAATCATTAAGCCCCAATCAATTTCATAAATCATGTCATAGCAACAACGAATTTCATACTTTTACGAAGAACAACGAATAAAAACCCTAACATGTTTTCTATGGAAAATCAATAAGTTGACAACAAACTTACTATAATCTAGAAATCCGAGGGTTAGTAGTAATTTCTCCTACCTCGATCCTGAAGACTTAGCTACGAAGAGTGCCTCGAATTGTGGATTCAAAATGAACAAAACCTCCTTCCTTCAAAAATACTTCAAAAATGTAAAGAACATAAAGAACACCTCTCAATATACTCTCTGATTTCTGATTACGAAATATTGTGCTTGTTAGGTCCCAAGTCTAGTTTATATAGGACTCTAGGATTTAAATGACCGAAAACCTCTCATGAATTTCTAAATTGATCTCCATTATTTCAAATAAAATCTCCAAATTCAATTTTGTATCAATTGTCATAAAAATACGGATTAAATTTGATTATTTCATATTAAGGTTGAAGGAATCCAAGGTAAATACCATAATCAACCACAAAAATCGTGAGTTAATGGCCATGAACACACAAAATTCTAAAAGATTCCAGTCTCGAGATTACTGTAAATCGAAAGCTCGCTGGAGCAGTCTAAGGTCGCTCGAGCGGCCTCCCTAACTTCTAAAATTCTAAGATTAAATAATTAAAAATCTAATTAAATACTTAATATAAATTTTAAATTCTTATTAAAAATTTTAGGTTGTTACAATCTATCCCCCTTAAATAATTTCGTCTTCAAAATTCCACAATTGGACTACATTGACGATTTGATGCCAAGTTCTCTCATCATTCAATCAATTTTATGCTTCCTACGGCAAAGTACTTGATCGAATAGATCCATGATCGATTAACTTTGGGAGTTGTGTTTCCACCTTTGTCTTTCAACTGATGCTTCATCAAAATGGGTGCGGTTGAGCTAAGTCTCTCGTTAAGTGATATCTCATGTAATTTGTCAAGGAATCTATAGTCGCGCACTTCTCCAAGAGGGTTTGAGCTTTTTGATCTAGTGACGGAGTGTGCATGTACTCACTCAACGGACTTCTGTTTATACATGGTGTCTTTGTCTAGTGTGATGTCCTCCCTGCCATCTACTTTTTCAACCTAGTAAACTTTGTGGACTCGGTCAATTGTGGCGATGGTAACAGCCGGTATGCTATTCTTCTAATTCTCTCAAGATTCAAGATCATCCATACGAAGTTGGAATTGCCCACCACTGACTAACGCATAGGTGATTTCTAAGGTTACTCATATACGTATTGCATCACTGCTGAATGTTGCTCCCAGTGTCCTTTGGAGATCTGCGTGTAGGCTTGTAACATAATGTTGAGTATCCAAATCATTCTTTACAATTGTTCATCAATGGAGAGTGAAAAGATGTGCTCAGATATATGTTGATTCTCAAAGCTTAGTCAATGCCATGATGTCATGACTTTGGTGTAGTGGTAGTTCAAGCAATACCTCAAAAAAGGCATCCGCATACTTGCACCTTACTAAAGGATATGCTAATGCACCTAGTTTGTGTCCCCCGAGAGACAATCAAGTTACGATTTTTGCAAGGATCATCTCAGAACACATGACGAGATAATCTAGAAGTTAAACTACTCAAAGACGAGGTACGTGCATACTCTCTCAAGTTTCAAGAATAGTTGAATCCAAAGTTTAACAAAAAATTTATGAATAAACCATTGAAGTCACAACCGACTTAATGAATATGAATTGAAGAGTAACAACACAATGTTTGAAGCACCAAGTTTTCAATAGCCAATGGTAACAAATGGATAAACTGACTTGGGAGATCAAGGATTTAATTGTAAGGAAAGTTTCACATGATAGATGTATCTAAACTGTAGTAAAAAAATATTTTGTCAAGTGCGAGGTTAGGGAACAAAAAACTATCTTGGATATTTGTCTTAAAATTACGTTGGCCGAACACGTTTCAAGTCAAGCATCTGAATCTAGTTTTTCGATAAAAGTGTCAAGTATAGAAATGGTTCGAGAAGAGAAAATCTTCAGAGAATGCTCAAAATAGAATACACTAATGAGATTCGATTGGTAGAGTAAATTTAAGAGAGGTTGAAGCGAAATGTTTGCAAGATTACACATCTCGAAAGAAAATAAGTCCCACAAGAGTTGAGTATTGGCCAATGTGAGTATTTTGAAAATTACACTCACGTTAAGTTTATAAATTCAAAGGTTTTGGATGATGTAATAACATTCTGGTTGTGGCCCAAATATACATGCATGTGAATTGACAAAAGATTTTTTTTTTCATAGCAGGACAAATTATTGAAATCACGAGATACAGCTTTATCAACTGAAGGAAAGGTCAAATAGATTCACTTTTCGAAGTACACTGCTTAATCATGAGAATGGGGTGTTTAAGAACACGAGATCCTCCTAAGTCAAAATTAGATTGGATTGAGCATGCTCGAGATTTGAAAGAATAGTTAGCTATTTCAAGGTGATAACGATTAAATTCGATTTAAGTTAAATATTTGAAAGGAATAGGCCTAGTAGTCAAATGATTCAACTAGTTTGATGAATTTTAAAAGATAATCAATCAATATGGATTTAGGACTTCTAGTAGATAGTGAAATAATTGATCGTTATAAACTGAGGGATTTGAAAGATAATCTATTATTCAATAAACCCAAATTGCAGAATTCAAGAAAAATAAATTGTTGAACTTGAAACGGTAGATAAGAACAATTATTGTTACTAGTTGAACGGTCGCAAACTATGCAATGATGATGATAATAACCAAGTCTATCCCCTTTAAAGAAATGACCTTCCCCATGAGTTACGGCGCACTTCCGATTATGACATTGTTGGTATTGTCGGGTTTCGGGTTCGTGGTACTATCAGGCAACTTGTTAATGGTGTATCTTTCATTACCGTTAATGTCATTGACGTTTGTGCCAGTAGATTCCATTGTAATGAGTTTCGTAACATGGGGTTCTAGCTATCGCAGTTTTGAAATATGAGTTTTATTTAATTATTATTATTTAAAATGATTGCGTACGGCCATATAGTAAATATCACCATCTTTGCAAATTTTAAGAGCCGAAGGCTACAAGCACGTGAAAGAGCACATAATGGTACACATTACATCCTCTACATAATCTTGGTTATCTCACCCTCATGAAAACTCTCCCTATCATAAATCTCTTCCTAATCAAACAATTTTAAAAATTCGCCTCTTATCTCTAATGGTTCATCTCGTGAGGTGCTCTGTATTGATGGTGCCAGTTTGTCAATATTAAGAACCATCCTTCATCTTCTTTTAGCTTCAGTTTCTACTTGAAATCGCCATCTTTCAGAGCCTCCTCGTCTAAGTCTACGCCAAATTTACCGGGGTTGGAGTAGTAGACTGATTCCACGTTGAAATCAATGAAGTATCTCCCTCTGACTCAGAATAATACTTACCAACAAAATATTTATATAGTAGACTTACGTATACCATATTTTAATAATTCAAAAAGTTTAACTAAATGGTCAAACTCTCAGGTCTTGTTTCCTACTCATTCTAGCCAAGGTCGCAGTGGTGAATCTATGCTCTGATACCATTTGTAACACCCTGATTTCTTGGAACATTAATTAAAACCTTTTAATTCAATTATTTATTCAATTGAAACATAATATGAAGAAAAATATCTTTTATTGATAAATTATGTAACAGAAAATATGATAAATTAGAGTTTTACAAATGCGGAAATAAAATTGATAGAAATAACCCTTGGGGCTTACATTTATATGAAAAATAAAATAACAGAGTATTTAGGATAAAGTAGCCAAACGCCACCAAGGTTTCCTTTTGCAGATCCCAACTTATCATGCTCGAGAGGGTACTCTAACGGCTCCGCAATATCTGGTATGAAACACCAGAGTTAGAGAAGCTGCATCGAATAAGTTGTGACACTCAGTAAGAAAAAGTCACCAAAAAAACTAACCCACTGATACAGATATATAGTAAGACATATAAGTCATGAAAAATGATAAAATGCATAAATAAAGTCATGTATATTCATTATGCTCTCGTTATTTTAAGTTTCTAAGGACACCATTTTTCCATGGTATCCCTTCTTACCCAACTGTCTAGTATAGAGTACTCGATTGATATTGACAAGTCCTTACTGAGGCAAGGCAAAGACCTTGTACCGTCTACTTAAGTCAATACATACTTCACTCTGGTTGAACCCGACCGAATATGTGATTTTGCCAAGTCAGGTACCAATGATCTTTAACTGTTTTCCCTTTATCGGCTCAAGGTCGCTCAAGATAAGGTTGTCACTCACTCATGGCCTGGAGCTGTCGACGCAAACGCATCCCGAAGTCACCTCCAACTGAATACACCCGTTGCTTAGCTGGGGTCCTTAACAAACGGGATGACGCCCGGTGGGACTCAAACCCATATGGAACACACTTAGCATGATAGCCAAAAACAATTGGCACGACGACCACCAATTTCCATTTGTTCATTTAACGAACCTACTTATTCGCTACATGTTCCACTATTTTATAATGTTCACCTAACACATTCTGTTGCCGTGTTACGGTGACATCTAAACCAGTGTCCCTAATCATGGATTTTGGGATTTCACATATCACCAAATCATGCCATAATTTAATAGGTGCGTTTTAATACAACAGTTTATCTATATACAATAGTTGGCATGGAAGCCTCAACATTCTATTGGCACGACAGCCATTTTAAACCATAATTGGCATGACGGCCCAATACTTTCCAACTGGTGGCTCAATGATCACAATTAACCTACTTTTGGCACGATGGCTGCATCATGATTGTAACAAATAATTACAACAACTTATGATACTTCACGAATTAACTATCTAACCAAAAACATAATTTACAACATAAAACACCTCATGGTCAAAGTATGGTCAAACATACACACGAAGCTCCACGGAAGCTCGTGATCATACAAAACATGTTTGTAGATGTTTGTGCGGTGTAAACATACAAAATAGTGGGGTTCGTGGATTAGATCTACTGCCGTAATGCCCGGACAACATGTTGTGAACTTTCTATATTTTCATAGGTTGCTCGAGCGGCCTAGAGCTCGCTCAAGCAGTCTACTTAAATCTTGGGTTCCGATTTTTGTTTTTAAAATTATCAGAATCTGTCAAAAATAAGTTAGGTCGCTCGAGTGGCCTATCGGTCGCTCGAGCAAGCCTTCTTTTCCAGTAGTTTCTAGTTTTATATTCTATTAACAAACTGTGCTCGAATCAAACCCCAAAAAGTGATTCTGACTACGAAAATAGAAATTGAACAAATAAACAGAAATTTTGTAAAGTCTAGATCAGTAACCCTCAATCAATTTTGTAAATCATATCTAGCGACAGTGAACTTCATGCTTTTACGAAGAACAACGAATAAAAACCCTAACATGCTTTCTGTGAAAAATTAATAAATTGACAACAAACCTACTATAATCTAGCAATTCAAGGGTTAGTAGTGGTTTTTCCTATCTCAATTTTGAAGACTTAGCTACAAAGAGAACCTCGGATTGTGAGTCAAAATGAACAGAACCTTCTTCCTTCAAAAATACTTCAAGAACACAAAAAACACCTCTCAATATGCTCTCTGATTTCTGATTACGAGATATTGTGCTTGTTTATTTGGACCCAAGTCTAGTTTATATATGACTCTAGGATTTAAATGACCAAAATTCCTCATGATTTTCTAAATTGATTTCCATTATTTCAAATAAAACCTCCAATTCAATTTTGCATCAATTGATATAAAAATCCAAATTAAATTTGATTATTTCATATTAAGGTTGAACAATTCTAAGGTAAACACTATAATCAACCATAAAAATCTTGAGTTAATGGCCATGAACACACAAAATCTCAAAAGATTTCAGTCTCAAGGTTGCTGTAAATCAACAACTCACTCGAGCTATCTGAGATCACTCTAACAGCCTCCATAACTTCTAAAATTCCAAGATTAAATAGTTAAAAATCTAATTAAATACTTAATATAAATTTTAAATTCTGATTAAAAATTTTAGGTTGTTAATGGGTCCGTTTTCAATATCTGTCCACTACGCACTACATTGAAACTTGGGTTGTGCAAGTACAACTTTCAGCCATCTACTATAAGAAATTGTGCACAGTAGCACATGTGGTGCATTAAAACAATGTTGTTTTGACAAATAAAAAATTATTCAAATAGTTAGACAGCGTTCGAGCAGTGTTTAGATAATTTTTTATACACCAAAACAATATTGTTTTAACATACAATATGTTCTATTGTACACAATGTAGAGCAAGATTCAATTCCGGTAAAACAACGCTATGATAAAGAGTAATATTAATTATCAAACTACGTCCGGAAAAGATTAACAAATGGGCAAAACTAGTCGCTTCCCATCCATTTTTAGGGACAGAGAGGAACGACACCTAGGCCTTGTTAGGTAGCAGTAAAATAAGGAGTATAAAATTTAGACCCCGAATAAGGCAATCCGGATTGTTATATCGGATGGAAATTTAAAAGTGTTGTGAATGAAATTGGGACACGGGAAAGTTTGACAAGGCAACTAGAAGGTCTCAACCGTTACAGCTCATTCATATCTGTATTGATATCCATTAATTGCGTCATTAATGTTGATCAATAATCCTATTAATTCCTCTATTTATAGTCTTGTAGTTTTATAATCTTAAAGGCTTCTATTTATAGTGAATCCCTTTCTTGATTTTGAGAGATTGAACGGTTTGGAAAATTTTGTCTATAGAATTTCGTTTTAGTTTTTGTGTTGTGTTTTTCATGGAGAGAGAGAGAGAGAGAGAGAGAGAGAGAGAGAAACACAGTTAATTCGACAGGTGATCGATCGGGTGGTGTTCCATTTGTCAAGTGATCCATTTTACTTTGGGAGATAAGTGCTAGAGCGATCCTTCAATACCTATAAGAGGCGGTGAATCTGTTTTATGGAGACTGTGATTCATAGGACTCAGTTAGTAATGTATTTTTATTTTTCGAATCTACATTGTAATTCTATTTTGTAATTCGATTGTTGATTTAATAAAATTATTTTCTAAAATGAAATCCGATCAACTTGTCCAAATATTTTTTCCTTCAATATATGGGATTTGTTAGAGGTCTTGGACTCCAGATATGATATTTGGAGTTCAAATTTTATCCGTTTGGAGGTAGATAAAATTTGAACACTCCTCCTTCCATCCATATCTCATATCCCCTTTCTATTTATACAAATGTGATTATTAATTAAAAAAATATCATTATTAATTACGCGAATGTCATTCAAATACTTATATTTATCATATACACCTTCCTCAAAAAATTCAAACAAATCTTTTATAATTATTCATCCTCTATGATAAATCTCTCCTTCTATTATATTCTCTTCTTACTATATCCACTATACATTCCTTCTATAATTTTAACTGCTAAAAAACGGGCTAATGTCAAAAAGTCAATGATAGCATATCAACCAACAAATTATCTTAATACATATAAATCTATTTGGCCTATAATTTTTAATTTCTATGTATTTCTTGTGCTTCATCAATTTTTTAAGTTTTATTCGTTCGTCTCAACGAAAGAAATTTAAAAATTTAAAAATTATATTTAAAAGTTAAAAAAATCACTAAATACGAAAAAATAAGTCAAAACATACCATATTTTGACTTATTTTTTTGTTTTTTCTAAATTTTTTTTTGAACATAATTATGTACTTTTTAAACTATTTTCATTGAGACGAACCAATAAACAATTAAAAAATAATACAAAACAAAAAAATATTAAATAAAATTAATAATTCAATAAATCCCATAGTTCAAATGGTAATAAGCCAACTTATATTTTTCACAATAAATATGTCTTAAAATCATATCCATTGATTATTTAATTGACATGATTTTTAGCACAGTCCAAACCCTTTTGAAAGTACGTGTCGCAAAATTAAACTTTACAAGCTATTGACGTGATGAAAACATCGATCATGTTACATTTAATATATTTACTAGTTTTAGTTCATATAGTAGTTGCGATTTTTTCCCAAAACATACCATTATTGTCTTCTAACGTGTTATTTCTTACCTAGAAACGTCCGCAAAACAAAATCCCAAAAATTATTTACGTTTTTTAGTTCATACAAAAAAGTATTGTTCTGACACGTAAAATACTATCCGAAAATTATTCGGTTAACGCCCAACTATACAACCATTATTTTGCATACCAAAACGATATCGTTTTAATTTGCAACACGCTTTGTCTGCACAATGTATAACAGGACCCCAACTCCCTCCCTCTCTCTCCACGCGCGTACATTTGTTTTTTATATATCGACTAGATTATTGTTATTATTTTTCAATTTTTTGTATTTATTAGTTTTGCATGATTGTTTTATAAATTATCGGTTCGTCTTCACAAAAAAGAATTTAAAAGTATAATTTTTTGTGTACAAACAAAAAACAAATTACTAAAAATAAAAATAAAATTAAGCAGGATCTGTTTTGATGTCTTTTTTGTCTTTTATGAAATCTTTTTAGTTTTTAGACATAATGTTTTATTTTTCTAAAACATCTAATCGAGACAATGCTTGTGGGAACTGTGGTTATTATTGGTTTATCGTATGATTGGTTTTTGGTTTATTTGAATTTTTTTATAATTTTTTGTTTTGTATTAATTATTAGTTCGTCTCGACAAAATGTTTAAAAAAGTAAAAAAAATGTCAAAAACTAATTTTTTTTTAAAAAGACGAAAAACAAACCGAAACCAACCGTTTTAAGCTTATTTTTCCCGAACTTCTTTTTAACTTTTAAACAAAAAATTATACTTTTTAAATTTTTTTCGTCAAGTCGAATTAATAATTTATAAAAAAAAGTAAAACTACTAAATAAAAAAACAATTGAATAAATATAAAAAATTAAAATAATAATAATAATAATAATCTAAATTGATATATCAAAAAATAAATGTGTGCGCGTGTGTGAGATGTATTTTTTGTCAGATGTGTACAGTATTTGTACATTTAGGAAAATATTTTTTTATCTGCTTAAAATAGTAATTTGTCTTTTTTATCTTCATTTAATGCAGCTTGAATTTTCTGATTTCTTCATTTAATTTCAGAGAGAGAGAGAGAGAGAGAAGCATTGAATACTCTGGGCCTGTTTGATTGGGGAATTAAATATGTGATTACGTTAATATTCTCTACTCCTTTTAATTTTATATTTGTGCATATTTTTATCTTTAAATTATTAATTTCAATCGGATTCAATATCTTTCCTAAATATATAGAAAGTTGTGGGACTAATAATCTTAAGATTATAGAAGATTTTGGACTAAATAGAAAATTACCTAAATATCCTCACATTCTTTAAAAAGGTAATATATAATTTTGTGAAAAAATAGACCTTTATCGTTATTCCTATGTGCCAAACAGGTCACACCCCAACTCTAAACACTGAACCAAACAGGATAAAAAAAATTTAATTTTTTTGTTATAACTTATATTTTTTGTACGATGTATTTGTTTTGTCATATATCGTTTTTGGTAATTCTTATTTTTTTAATCTGTATTGTAATTTTTATGTTAAGCATAACTCTTTAATAGCTCAAATAATTATGTTTTAATAAAAAATGCATCTTTTTTATATTTGACTTAATACAACTGTAACGACTTGGATTTTCTAAATTATTATTGATATTAATTTTTATCGAATTTATTAATTTTACTATTTTTTTTGAAATAATTTATTTTAATCAATTAATCTGTTTCGATTTAATTGATATTTTTATTTCGGGTCGTCCAAGTTCATTGAACGTTCAGAGAGGGAAGAGTACCTAATCGATTTGGTAGGAATCAATATATATATATATATATATATATATAGTTTCTATTTTTCTAAAAGATTCGATTTGGTTAGATTTTTATACGAATTGGTAGTAATCTAATTTATATTGTACATTTTTTATTCATATCCTAATTAGGCACAGATCCTTTAACCTATTTATATAGTCCTATTTGACCATTTGATCACTTTGAGTCATCCAAAACTTTCTTGTACACATATTGACTTTCGCAAGGTATCGCGAAGCCTTGGAGTTTGTTTTTTTAGAGTTCCCTGCGTGTCTTTTTCTTCTTTCTTTTCTTTCTTCTTTTCTCTTCCCTCCTTTCTCCTCTGCTGCTGTGGTGCTCTCTCTCTCTCTATGTATTTTTCGGAAAGTAATCAGAGAAGTAGGGTACTTCTGAAAGTAATTGTAAAAGTAGAGCAAAACACCATCCATATTGGCGCACATAGATGACATGGAAACGTGGTTCCAGTGTGGCAAACGTACGCTATCCTAAGTGGTGTTTTCATTCGTACGCCAATCAATATAACGTTTTAACCAAATAAACGCCAATAAAATTGGCGTACCCATTCAACGCCACTTACAATGGCGTTATCAATTAACACGACAATCATACGCCTATATCATTGGCGTACATTCTGCAACGCCACTTAGAATGGCGTACAAACCTCCTATAAATATCAAAATTTTATCACACTCCTCCACACCCTAGTCGTCTACATAATTAGTCTATCTATATATGGGCGCAATAAAATATCATTGTCTCCATATTGGGTTCAGGGTTCTGAGTTTACAGTGCGCAATTTTTAATTGTTTTGACTGTGGATCGCGATATGTGTCATCCAGAAGCCCATAGTACAAAACATTTAAACTCACTACCAATGCTTAGCTACATGCGTA
>JABCMJ010041784.1:0-10807 GCA_014822125.1 Arbutus unedo | reverse complement strand
GCCAACACATTCCATCAGCACCTTCGGCTTTCCTTTTAAATTTTTAAAAGACGATTAAACAAGTTAGTATTTGACTCGTTTAGTTTATAATGTATACGAAAATTAAATTGATTGAAATTGGTCCAATTTAAACTTGTTTGACATTGTTTTATATTGGTCATGCTTTCAAATATGGGCTTCAAAAAGTTTTGGACCTCAAAAACTTGGTGATAAAGTTGGGCCGAAGCCCACCTTATTATTTCGACCAAAACCCGGGAAAAAGAACCGCGCAACATAACCGTTTCCGATTTTCAGTTAATCGGTGATAAACGCCTTTTCTGAGGCGGAGGCGGCGTTGACCTAAGAGGCTGAGATAGATCTCATGGCCGTCGAATGGGCGGAGCTTCCACCAGAGTTGCTACAAACCATCGCCGAGAAAATCAAATTACTCATTGACTATATCAGATTCCGAGCCGTATGCATCAACTGGAGATCATCATCTCCAACCAACCCTCTCCACCTCCCCTGTCAACTCCCATGGCTAATGCTCCCCCACAACCGAACCCCGGAAAACCACCGCCGTTGCTTCTTCAGCCTCTCCGCCAACAAATTCCACTTCCTCCATCTCCCCGAATCCTCCCACCGCCGTCGCCGTTGCGGCTCGTCCCACGGATACCTCGCTTTTCTCGACGAGTCCCCGAATATCTTCCTTATCAATCCTCTCACCAAATCCAGAGTCTACCTCCCTCCTCTCTCGTCCTTTCCAAATGTCATTGGCTTTGATTTCTCCAACATCGGCGGCGAGTACTCCCTCCTCCCTTCCGACGGCAATGTCTCTACCCGCAGTCTAATTGAGATGCGCGATTCCTTCGTCAAGAAGGTGATTCTCTCCTCGAGTCCATCGATTGATGATAATTTCATTGCATTGGTGATACTCAATCAAACAGGTGATCTTGCTTTCTGTAAAAATGGAGATCAATCGTGGAGATTTATAGAAGAGGCACAATCTTATTGCGAGGACGTTATATATCGCGATGGATTATTCTATGCCGTGAATAAATTAGGAGAAATTGCAGTTTGTGATGTTCGTGATGATTCGCCTAGGGTTTCAATCATTCATACGCCGCCGCAAATGGGCGGTGACCTGCAATACCTGGTGAGTTCATCGGAGGAATTTTTACTGGTAAACCGGTACTTGGATATAGAAATCGCCGATTACGGTACTGAAATGGTGTATAAAACTATAGAATTTAGAGTTTATAGGCTGGATTTGAGCGGGCCGAAGTGGGAGACGGTGACGAACTTGGGTGATCAGATGCTGTTCTTGGGGGAAAATTCTTCGGTGGCGTTGTCAGCTTCAGATTTCATCGGGTGTAAAGGTAACTGCATATACTATACCGATGATTATTCTGAATCGAATTACGATGGAACTACTGCAAATCATGATTTGGGTGTTTACGATATGGAAGATGGGAGCATTGATCCTCTACCTTGTTCTTATTCACTTTCCCTGATGCAATGGTCTCCGATTTGGGTCACTCCCAATCCTTGTTAAGCATGTAAGTGCTCTTCCTCCTTGAGAAAGTCCATGAACATACACTTTGGTTAAAAAATCGAATCCTTTAAACGTAGAGCTCACAAACTAATAAAAGTCTCACGTGTAGTAGACGATTTCCGATACATATGAGTTTGGATATGTGTTTGTATATGTAGCAATGCTCTGCTTTATTTGCTTGTAGTAGCGCTCAAAACATACTTAAAAAGGGTACCCGTTGACCACAGGATATGCCTTAGGTTTTCGAGGCATTGAATTTCTCACTAATGTTTGCGTTACCCAAGTTGACATTTTCGCTTTTGCTTTGTCCACCATTGCTCTCGCATGGGTACTTTCCTCTATGGCCCTGTTTGTTAAATTTCTTCGTAGGTTGGGATACATAAGGTGGTGGGATTAAGATGAGATTCGTAATATCAATAGATTATTAAAACCAGTGTTTTATTTTTGTTTGTACTCGGAATAAGATTAATAATGCATAATTGGTGTTTGTTTGCAAAAGGAAGAAATGAGATTAAATTATATGTTTTTCAAATTTGCCCTCTCACTTTGATTGTTTAATTTTTTTTCTTGGTCATTCCAAAAGAAATGGAAAATGGACTCCTTGACCAACAAAATTGAACATGAACAATCTCTTAATTTTAATTACATAATTGTTTATTGATATAACACAAAAATGTAAATTCGTGCCTCAAATTTCTTGAAGAAATGAAACAAAAGCAAATAATCATGACCTCTAGCCTTACATACAGAGATATATCAAATGCTTGGCATTAACCAACCTAGGCTAGGTCAGAATAACTTATGGTGGATGGGCTTTTGTTGGCCCATAACGACAAGAGACTTGGTTGACCTTCAACAAGACACAGCCTGAAAATTGCAAAAACAGATACAGCAAGTGCTGCAGAGACAGATGCATCAAGTGATGGATAGACAGATACCTATTTGCAGTAACAAAATGGCCTAAACAATGTGCAGTAACTAAAACTGCAGTAACCTCATGTTCAACATCCCAAGTTCACAATAAGCAGGGGGCAGTTGGTAAACTCTTCACAGCAGAACAACACAGGCTTGCTAATACCTGGTTCCAGATGGTATTACTAATACCCCCAGTGAGGGGCTTGGTTATCCCATGGGCTTACTTGTCCCACCCTTCTTGGCAAAACAAACATCCACAACCTAAACCCATGGGATTATTTATCCCATCCCAAGTTCTTACCGGTTTATCAAACGGGGCCTAAGATGGAAAACTTCCCTACCGATGTAATTTTACATCCCACGGCTTTGGTAGATCGCTTAGACCTGCTCATCTAACATATGACCAGTAGGTTTATTATGGAATTTAGACTTGTGTGAGATAGCTCTCCAGTAATTGTTCCCCTCCAGCAATCAAGGTACTACGGAGAGAATCCACTTCAAAAAGGACAAATGTTTTGTATATTTAATAAAAGTTAAATTGTTATATAATGAATGATCAAGAAACAGTTATATGGCTGAGAAATTAGAAAGAAGAGAAAAGAAAAGAAAAGAACAAAAGACCGAGACAAAAAAAAATAGCAAAAAATGTGATCAACTCAGAAGATCAATCCCTATAGGTTTTGAAGAATTATTTTCATACGTACATATTGTGTTTATTATTATCTTTTACTTGTTGCCAAGTCCTTTAATACTTACTCAAGTAGGGGGTATGAAAGATTCGTGAGTTCAATCAATGGTCATGCCAAGTTGTCCCAGAACCAGAGCAAGGGAAGAAGAGTGGATCTTACACGCCTATCTCGTATTCGAGTCAGTCTCATAAGTGCATTCGTCATATTGTTCTAACAAATAAGCAAGTATCTGCTTAAACTTTAAGTTTGATTCGATGGAATATGAAATAGAAATCAAAATAGAATTAAATAAAATTTGATTGTTCTTCTGTTTTCATTTGGTTGTGCATAGGAATATGCAAGATTACAGCATTCCGGGTAAGAAAGGGGAAAAGAGGGTACCACTATTCTGTCCTCCATGCAAATATTCAACTACAAATGTGTCTAATCTTGTTTGATGCACATAATTTTTTTTAAATGATGAAGAACTTTACGTTCACTGAACGATTTCTTGCACGGAAAATGTGTTCGTAGGATCAAGTCAAGCTTTTTTTTCTTCTTTTCTAGCTAGGCAATACACCTCATCGAGTACATGGAGAACGGAGTGTCCATCGCGGGGGCCGAACAGACGGATCTGGGGTGATCACTTTCCAACCCGTAATCCACCACCGGACGGTACTCCAACTCCTCATCATGATCGGAAACGAACTCCGGTATCTCCACCTCCTTCCTCCTCACCTGCTCCCACAGAAACTCCAACCTCCCCACGTACTTTACCTTCGAGTATAACCTGCGCCACATCAGTCAACAGCCAATGTCACTAACATCCGCCGCCGGAATCCTGAAAAATTGATGGCAAGTGATGGAATCTTTACCTTCCGCTGAATACGAGACGACCGACCGTGGCGAGGAAAAGGCGGGACTGTAGGCCAGGGTGCAGGAAATAAACAGCCTCGAGACGATCTTTGACGTCGATTGGAATCGCGTCGTAGATTGATCGGAGAGCCGAGATTCCAGGAAAATTCTCGCTCCTCTGAAAGCCGGTGTGCACGTACACCACAGCGAATGGCTGCTTATCGAAACCAGGTAAGATCTTCTCCTCCAGGTAATTTTTCAACGCCTCGACGCACACAAGTTTCGCTGGTCAAAACGATATAGTCAAGAACGATAAGCATCATTCAGATCGAAAATCAGAGACAGAGAGAGAGAGGTACCAGGGAAGTGTTTTCCGATTACCCGGAGAATTTTCCGGCCACATTTGTCTCTGCCTTGAATCTTGAATATGTCAAGTTCATCAAGGAGTTTCTTTTGCTGGGATTGAGAGAGGATAGTACTGGTATTCGCGGTCATCCTTTTTAGCGCTAATGTTACTGCTGAATTTGTTTGAGTTGTGTACATACTACTACTACCTAGGGTATATATACATACATATAGATATATCTGTAACTATATGTCATTATCCATATCAATATATCTGTATAAACTATTCTCTTTTTATTGGTTTTAATGGTTGAAATTGAGCAAGAGATTTTATCCGAGACTCAAAATGAGATCAGAATTGATTTGGCCAAATTAAGATCCCGTGCGAATGTGGTCACGTTTGATGCACGTTGAGTTTTTAAAATAAAATAAAAAGTCTTTAATTTCATAAAAATTTACAAAATTCAAAATGAATCATGTAGATTTAGTTGAGTGTGCAGGTTTTCAAATCTAAATGAATCATAATTTTTGATTTTGAATTCAAAATTTTTTTTCGAGATTCTAGCACTCCTAAAATAATGGGAGCCCAATATTTATCGGACGAATTTTTACATACCTGTATCATAATATGTGAATGGAAGGTTATGTTTCTAGGTTTGTTTATCTTTTTAATAAGAACAATGTTAGATACACGTAAGATCCTCAATGCATCAATGGTTAATGATACATTTATATCCGAAATGTCCGAACACATCTGTGTCTTAGACTTTTTCTTTTAACAATTGTCATGGTAGTGACAAAGAGTCATTTGAGATTATAACGACGAATTTTGATTGAATAATTATGTGATGTAAATAATTCGCAAAACTTATTAAGGAGTTAGAGCTAAATTAATGTGGTCTATTGATTGAGTTTTGTATCGTGCAACTTTTTTAAAAATAGGACCGCATGAAGTTAAGAGTTAGTTTAATGTACCGACTTAATTTAGTTCGTGTTGTGTCTTTGAGTGGAATCAAATACTTTGTTAATATGCGTTGTCTGTTGCTTGTCTAGACGATTTATATTTTGACACGTGATACATCAGCTTATATGTTATGCACAGGAAAATTTTCGTATCCGCATTAAGACACTTTATTCTGTGCTGTCTAATACACATCAAACTATATTATTTTAATGCGTAATATATTCGGTTTTACGCTCTGCTCAATAAAATTTTCGTGTCCCAATTTAGATATAGACATTCGCTAGTTGTGTTACATTTAAGAGGAGTTATGGCATGGGTTTGGATTGGATTGGATTGGAATTGGACAGAAACTCACAAGGGAATATTCTAAAGCATCTCTCATATTTTTTGGACTGGGATGAGTTTGAGTCAGGTCGCTGACGCAAACAAGTTACTCTGAGACTGTCACATTTTGGTCCTATTGGTGGAATGATTTGAATCGTCGATCTATTATCCAAATTCGTTCGTCCGATATAATCAAAAAGTATTCAAATATTTAAATTAGTCCCTAAAGAAAAAAATTTAATTCAAAATAGTTCCAGAGTGAAAAAAGTGTATAACTGTGTTCGTACTTTTTAAAGTCACCTTATATAGTCAAATTTGGCTCCTATTTTGCATGTGCGTAGTACATTTTTTATCATGTAAAAAATAACCGTTACTACTGTTTACGTCATGCATGATGCATCGAACGTTAAGTGTCAGGATTGAGCCATTTTAAAAGACATGTAAAAGATGGTAGCCACATTGGTCAGATCATCCAAATTAAGTATCGCTTTTGCGCCAAACATGTTGGTTGTGCAAAATCATGTTAGGCTTTTGGTGCAACTCATTACACTTGCTTGATCACTGGACCTTGACCAATCATAAGCTCAATCTGGTGCTGACTCGACCCACTACACATTGCAAGAGAGCGAAAGCGTATTTATGGCTTGATGATTCATGACAATTAACTACAAATCGAGCCGAACACAATGTGCGAGAAAATATCGTATTGTGATAACTTAAGGTTAAAAAACAAACAAAAATCAAATATTATTGCTCGGTAGGCCTTAGGCAAAATTCAAGTTCACTCATGGATATCTTTTGCTATAAAAATATTATGACCAAGAATTCTCGCGAAAGCTAATATATAAGTTTGACAATATTATTATGACACCAATATTTCTCGCGAGAAAAAAAGGAAACTATGAGAGTAAACTTGTTCTAAACCACCAAACCGAACAAGACGGCTATTCATATAAAACCATAACTTGGTGGGTCGTGGTCATTGAAAATTTCCATTTAAAGTTAACAATGACATGAACTCGAAATTTTTTGATAGACCCTGAGACACCGTAACATGTTGCTGCAACAACCTTCAAGACTGCACGATTTTGTGGGGTTGAGGGGTGGAGCATCAAGTGATGGTGTCTCGAAGACTACTGAGTAATTACTCAAGGCCCAAGCCCATTCACTGGTCAAGTGGCCCAACTTAATTCACTACATCTATGGACTCTTGAGGTTTGGGCTGGATACCAATTTGCCCAGCCCAGTTGGACGTAGCAGATTATCCAATACAGAAAAGTCCAGCCCAATATACGGAGAAGCCAGTGGGCTACAGTAGGCTAACATTACTAAAAAGATCAGGGCCCATGACTTTACTCCATTTAGGAAAATTATTCGAACCATTTTTTGACGCGCCAAGCCATGCTTCTAGATCTCGATCTAATCCTCATCCTGGCTTTCTATTGACGATCCGTGTGGTAAGTGGCTTGCTCCCAATTTATCTTGGAAGGTCAAAATGTTTGAGATTTGAGCCGTTCATCAACGCCTCTCAAATCATGCCCTCGTGCGAAAAATTTGACTATAATTTATAGCTAGTTTTAGTGGGGCTGCATAAATTCACAAGGTCGTTGCAGGTCTTAAATCATTATTATCAAGAAAAACCCCATCCATGTAAGCGGTCGCCACCTCTTCCAACCTTTTTGCTCAACAAGAAAATCTAAACACGCATAAATTATACTAAAAGTTCTTTTGTTATTTGAAAAATACAAGAAACTTGGAAGGCATATCTTCCAAGGTACAAGAAGAAAATGTCAGAAAAAAAGAAAAAGAAAAACCTTTTTGAAAGTTGTTCGATCCATGTTTGCTCTAGTTCGCGCGTCGTGTGAAATTTCAATGCATCGATGGATGTCTCCGAGTGTTCGAGCATGTTTTTGTGGCTTAGTGTATTTTAACGAGCACATTATTCATATTATGTCTGAGTGTTCGAGCATATTTTTGAAATTTAAATGTGACGGCGCAATTTTCCTTTACTGATACCCGATGAGATATTAAATATGAAATTTTTGTTCGTGGGGAGTTTAGTAGTGAAGGAAGTTTGAATGTCAAATTCCTCATATGAAGATAATTATATATATATATATATATATATAATTTTTTTTTATAAAATAAAGAAAGATTTGTTAGGTAAACTGTTTTGTATATAATATAGATGAATAAATATAAATATTTTATGAAACTAGTGCAATACTAAATAAATTTGTAGAACATAAATAAGTACTGAACACATATTATATAAAATATATATGGTTGTTTGATAAACTATTAAGAACAAAATAAATTTTCTGGACGTATAAAATTTTATTCAATGTCTCTCTAAATTTTCTCAAACTATCTCTCTAATTTTTTGTTTCTCAGCATTTCTTACTTTCTCTCGAACACAAAATTCTCTCGGACGAAGTTACTTTATATAAACAAACATCATACTTATGCATTTATTATTCTAACTAACCATAATTTATTATTTGCTAATCATATTTTGTCTCTTAATTTGTGACCAACCATTATTTTACAACAAAATACAATTATATCTTTCATTTTTGTGGTCTTATTCATACAATAGCACTTGAAAATCAATTGTGACAATGACAGTTTAGGAGTCTTTACTCAAGTTGGTATTTTCTCATGAGCTATTGTAAGCCACCCAATCAAGCTCATGTATGAAAGGCTGAACCCTTCTCAAAGGCAAAGATAATATGGTGTCTTTATTAGGACTTGGACCCGCTTGTATGGTGTATATCAGAGTTTGGCTCTCATTAAAACGACGTCATTTTAATAATTAAAATATATTTAATTTTTAGGTGTGATATTTAAAATATCCAAATACATACTAAAATAATATATTTTAGAACACTACACATAACAAAGTTCTTGATTCCATTTGTTTTTACAACACCAACCATAACCGGCACAGTGCGTTATGTACTTTAGACTTGGGGTTCATGTTATAGACTGTACAAAATATCAAAACTATTTAGGTAGTATTTTGTACGTTAAAACGATGTTGTTTTGACACGCAATACGATTGCTGTACAACACACTCTCTTATTTTGTCCCATAACATATCAAATGTTTTTTGTTTTGATAATTCATAGTGTTTGAGATTTGGTTCAGTTTACACATATCTCGATTAATCTATGTGGAGCGAATATCACCATCTACTAGTATATAGCCAAATTAATGCCATGGTTTATCTATGAACTAACCCCTTAAGAGTTGATAACATCTGAGACATTTTGAGATTTTAGAAGGAAACAAATATTTAACTCTCAATTCTTAATTATTGGGCCAATGCGTTGGAGTTAGTACATCGAGTAATACTAGGCACACAAATGTGTTCAGAATTTATCCTCAATAATTTATAAGTCCCACGTGAAATCAACAATTTCAAAAATATTTATATCCGAATATACTAAAAACACTTGTGTTTATAGATTTTTTTAATACATCAAGCGGGTTTAGATCACATTATTCTATCAATTTCCCGATGCTACATCACACACACTAGATTCCACCCTTCTGCTTCCAAATTCGCCTGCTGCAGGTATCTACGAACAGATGTACGTCGAGATATGATCAGATACTATGACAGCTACCCTACCCTACTAATCCTAGCTACAACTTTGTTCAATTGCATGTCAACGTTTTGGAAAGAGAACCAGAGAGATTGCAGTTTCATAGTCCATATACTTTCTGCCCCAGTTGTCAGTCTTTCAAAAACACTCTGAACAGAGAGAGAGAGAGAGAGAGAGTGAATGTAGAGAGAGAGTAATTATGAAGGTTCGCCGGTAGAAATTAAATGGACCCTTAGCAGAAAAATCCAAACTTTGTATAACCGCTGTTTCACACGCGTCTCACCATCTTCCATTAATTCCAGAGCTTTGCTTAGCCTCTCTCTCTCACTTGCTTTCCCCTTAATCACAATCTTATCTTGGTTGGAATCATCTCTCTCTCTCTCTACTCTGTTTTCTTGACTTTCCGGTGACCCAGTTGAAGTCACCGTCGGTGGCACAATGTCGTCGACAGAAAATGGGGTGGAGGGTAGGCGATATCCTCCCCCGCGTGCCTCCCATGAAGATGTTGTCAAGGACCCCACCCTCTTCTGGGAGACTCTCCGTAATTTCCACTCTGAGTTAGGCACCAAATATATGTAAGCCCCTTTTCATATTTTTCACTAAATAGTTCCATTTTTTATTTTATTTTTTAAATTTCCATTTTTTTAATTTCAAGGGTCCCTGTTATTGGAGGGAAGGAGCTGAACTTACATGTTTTGTATGTAGAGGTGACAAAAAGGGGTGGATATGACAAGGTTTAGAACCTCTAATTATTCAAAGTTTTATTTTAAATTTTCTATTTTAATTATTTATTTATTGGGTTTTATTTTTTGTTTGAGGAAATGATGAAAATAGGTTGTATCAGAGAAGAAATGGAGGGAAATTGGATCAATTTTTGATTTTTCACCAACAACAACAAGTGCTTCATATGCATTGAGGAGACATTATTTTAGCCTTCTTCATCACTATGAACAAGTTTACTTCTTTAAGCTTCAAGGTCCCTTCATTTTCTCTACAGGTAAATATTTTTTGTTTTTTATTTGTATTTCTCTGTTTCTTCATCTTTCATTTTGTTTTTGACTGTTATAGATCACTCTGTTTTGGGGGTGAAATCGGTTCTGATTGGTCTGTATTTTGGAGTATGTTGGACTGAACTTATCGGTTCAGCATGATTATATTGAATAACGATCCTGACTGAATTAATCGGGAGACCAAAATCGGTTTGGAGTGGTTTGGTTTAATCAGAGATTTCGAGGATTTTGATTTTTACAATTAATTTTACCATTAAATGAGCTGGAGTCTAAAATCCTAACCGAGACCATATAGGAAAGCACAATTTTTTTTATAGAAACCGAGATTGGCTGAACCTATGCTCAAACCGACCGAATATTGAAATTTTCTGACTGGTCTGTTATATTTTCAGACTGATCTGTTTAATTGACTTTGATATGGAACATGGGTTTCTTCTTAATTTTCCTCTAGCTACAAATCCTGTTTCTTTTCTATGTGGACCCTAAATTGGCCACCTCACCAGGGATTCCTCTAAAATAATAAGAGGTTGTCTCCAAATTGTAGGGTATTGAATGATTTATTAATATCAGAAACACCCTTT
>JABCMJ010041771.1:0-24384 GCA_014822125.1 Arbutus unedo | reverse complement strand
AGAGCACAATTTTTAACTGTGATCGTTATCTATTATTCTAGTAGTGATACAAATATTTTGATGTGACGTTTTGCCATTTCTTGTGTCAAAATTGGTTTGAGAAATGGCATGCATAATTTTTTTTTTTTTGCGTGAGAAACAATCCATCATTGGAGAGCATTTTCCAAGACTTCTAGCCAAATACTCATAAATTAGCTTGAATAATGACTTATCATTGAAGATGCTATAAATTACATTAAACATGTCATGCTTAAGGGTTTTTTGCGATAGTTTTTTATGACATGAAAAAAACTCTATTAAAAGAGAGCCTTACAACACTTTATTGTGGAAAATTAAAAGAATATTCTGATTAATGAAAGTGCATATGCCTTCATTTATTTTGCACTTCTCTCTATATACAAAGTACATAATAAGCAATAGTACTAGTTCACATGCCAAATTCTCACTTTTTTATTTGAAAAAATTTATAAAAAACAAAAAAAAATCACATCATTTCTCGTTAACTCATCAGTAAAAAAAACTTGACATTTTCGAAATAAATTTCAACCCTAACAAATGAATAATTTTAATCCTTCTTTTCTCTCTCTCTCTCTCTCTCTCTCTCTCTCTCCCGCGCACCAGATATCACTTGTGATTGTTAAATGACCCTCTGAGCTTATGAAAAAAATAAAAGATTTCTACTCACAATAGAATATTATATTTTGCACTTCAAGGAATCATCATTAAATAAGAGTAAAGTAAAATTTTGAAGAAAAAAAACTTGTCGGGTATTCTTAAAAATAGCTAGAGAGCAATAGATAAAGGGCGGATAATATCGTATGTGATATTTTTGCTAAACTTGTATGTGATTTTAAATTAATTATGAATCCCGAAAGTATAAAATATTACCAAAAGTCTTAATGAATTTAATAAAGACGCAATTTTTTTTAAATATATAATTTTTTTATTGTCTTTAGAATCTTCCGGTCTTATCTAGACTTTTTCCGTTTTCGATTATGTATTTTATATATGTTTTCAATTGCTTTCATTGAGAAAAACCAAAAGAAGGCACACAAAAATTGACGAAGATGTATACAAAATATTACAAAAATAATACCCAATATCTTTAACAAAAAATATGACCATGCAGATGATTTTATGATACCTAGAAAAATATTTTTTCACGAATTAATGTAATGTAGAAATAATGTAGGCTCGCTTGATTTGATGATCCAAATCGTTAATTTTTTATGCATCATTAGAAAAATAGTTTTGCAAAAATCAACCAGATCGAATATTAATAAGTGTGCGAATAAAATTACATAAATTGGACACCAAACGTGATTTAAATCTGAAGTGATCCATTTTATAAACATTTATACGAGTTATTCATATGCCTGTTGACATCTATTAAGTCAATTTTTTATTGTTTGTTTGGACTGTGTTAATTATCATATTATTATTTAATTTTTCTAATTCTTATTTAGAAAAAAATTGTGTTAATGTTTGCGATGATTATTGATTCATCTCAATAAAAGATTTTAGAAAAATATAAAATTATGTTCAAAATTAAATTAAATTTAAAAAAAAAAGACAAAATAGCATCTTTAGGCTTTTTTCGTCTTTAGTAATTTTTTTTAGCTTTTCAATATAATTTTATACTTTTGTAAATTTCTTTCGTTGAGACAAACGTGCAGTACTAGTGTTATGCATTGTGCAAAGTGCAAACAGAATGTGCAGTGCATCAAAATAATAGCATTCGGGTAGTTCTCGAGTAATTTTTTAAACATCGTTTGGAAGCACCATCAACCCACCTATGGACGGATTCGGGGGTCTTATTGTGCGCTGCAACCCCACATAGGCGCACAACAGCCCCTGTTGCGCATCAATACGACATATTTTAGTATTAAATGACATCGTTTTATTTTATGTTGTGAGGGTTGTATTTGGCTGAAATTTTAAGACCCCGCCTATTTAAAATGATTTACTTTTGAGTAAAAAAAACACATGAAAACGTTACAGCAAATTTAACAAATTAAACATATATAGTAGTCGATTTGAATTATAGTAATTATTAAATTAGTGTTTAATTATTTTTTGTCCTTGTTTGAATTCTGTTTCTAATTTTTGGTTTTGCGTTAATTCTTTTGATGATTATTGATTCATCTCGATAAGAAATTTCAAAAAAATATAAAAATATTTTGAGAAAATAAAAAAAATCAAATAAATCAAAACATCTGTTTTGGTTTATTTTTCATTTTTAAATTTTTTTTGAATTTTAGAAATAATTTCATACTTGTTAAGGTTAATTACACTTTACTTCCTCTAACTATGATCCTTTTTCACATTACCCTCTTTATCTTTTTTTACTTCAATTTACCCTCTCCAACTATAAAAAGATAACATCATACCTTACTGTTAGTTTTTTCGTACAAAGATTTTTTTACCAAAAAGTAAAACATATTGAAAAGCTTAAAAATAGGTACATCAAGAAATAAATAGATCAAAATTTGATTTAATGCTATAAATTTAACACGTAAACTATACAAATAAAATATAATATAATTAATATTGACTAATTTAATCCATAAATTATATACTATGTACAATATTTTGTGTATGTGTATGGTATTTCAGTCATAATAAGTATTTTTAAAGGTATATGTGCACAACACATGACATTTACCATTAAATATTGGACGAAAAAACTAACGGCATGACATTATGTCATTTTTTTATAGTTGAAGGGGATAAATTGTAGCCCAAAAAAAATAGAGGAACATAAAAAAGGTTGTAGTTGGAGAAGGTAAAGTGCAATTAATCCTATTTTTTATGTGTATATTATCCACTTCGTAAACAAAAATTAAGACTAAGGGATTCTGTTGTGCATTATGCACAATAATCTCTATTGTGTGTCATTTTGACACGCAAAATATTATCTTATTCTCTAATATTAAACTACATTGTATGAGTGCGCAGAGGGATTGCGAGTCTGCGCAGCAGGCCTCTGGATTCCCTGTAGTAAGATTCTGAATATCGAATCGATTTTGGATACCGATTTTCTTATTGGTACAGTACATATCAGTACTGACCATATGTCGGGTATCATATCAAACTTACCGCAACCATCAATATATATATATTATAGAGAGAAAATCTAAAAAAATTAGTTAAAACATTTTTTTAACAACTCTTAAAAAAAAATTTCAATACCGATCCATACCCAACTTATTATTTTTATATCAAAACGGTATCTGTATGATATTCACGACCTTGCCGTGTGGAGAGCAAAATAGAAAGGAGGAGTGGGGCACTACAGAAAATTAAGAATATAATGTAGGGCAAAACGGTCCTTCCAAGGTTGGCGTGCTTTAACGGAATAGAAAAGCCTCTGAGGCCACCCTGCAGAGTCTGCACTAAACAGTGGCCTACTCTCTCTCCCTCTCTACTTTTGCTGCAGAATTCAGGGATAGGGAGACAACCACACCAGGAACAGAGGAGGGGCATTCATCACCCATGCACATATACAAAAATAAATACAATAGAGAAATCACACACGTACGTATACAGAGAGAGAGAGTGGAGAAAAAGAGATCTCGAGATTTGGGCCTCTGAAGAAATCTTCGCAAATCTGGGTGATTTAAAACCAAAGGCGGCGAGAAATTAAGAGCGTTCGTACTATAATTTGGTGAGTTGGTTGGTTGGTGCATAATTGTTTTTGCGTGTTAATGCCATCATCAATGTCATCATAAATTGAAGGGGACTGGAGCCTTCCTTCGGAAACCAATTTGGGAATTGAATTTGGGTCGAAAACCAAAACCGTAGTCTGTAGACTCTGTACTGCTTGCGAGTCTTCCATTCTTGTGGTTGTTTGCTTGTGGTTGGATTGTAGCTTGGTCCAGTATCAAAACATTTTTTGGGTTTAGGGAAAGAGAGGGAGAGAGAAAGGTATTGTTGCCTATTTTTGTCTCCATTCTTGGAATTCTGAGTGGGGAAATTCTCATTTTCCCTGACATTTCTTGTCACTGTTGATGGAAACTTAAATTAACAGGAAGTGGTGGTATTTGTATCTGAAGGTTTAACCGTGTGTGGCTGAGGAAATCTGAATTGGTTTCTGGGTGAGTTTGTTGAGTCATTTTTATGGGTATTTTGAGAACAAAATGAAGTTTATGAAGTTGGGTTCGAAGCCTGATGTGTTTCAAGTTGAAGGCAATACTGTCAGGTAAATGGGTTAACATTGTGTTGTTGTTATGTTTCATACAAACAACACAAATATACTACAACACATAAAACCCTGCTTTCGTTTTCTTCTATTCTGTTTTTGTGCTTCCTTCCACCTTCTGTGAAGGTACGATGCTCTCTGTGTGTGTGTGTTCTTTGGTACATGTATGAGATTTATTACTTTGGACAGTGGTTCCTAGTTGGAATAAAGAATATGACAATAGTCAAAATTTTAAAAGGGATAGATATATACACAGTAGGAGAGAATATAGAAATTTATTGGAGAGCTAAATAATTATGAAGTGTATGTTCCGTAATCTTTTAGAAAAAATTGTTATTCATAATGATATTTTTTAATTAATGATATTATTGTTCTGTAATTAATAATGATATTTTTTAATTAATAATAATAATAGAATGAGAGATGGTGATATCTGGAGCCAAGGAAATAAATAACTTCTAGATATGATGAATAGTTTAAGGAAGGAAACAAACTATAAATGCGGACACATAGGATTACATATCTCCTTTCATCCACCCGGATATAGACATCCCATGTTTTTTACCCTTTTATGTAATTTGCTCAAACTGTTTATATTGTAGTGTGTTATATGTGTGTAACTATATCTTTTTTGCATATCTAGAGAGAGAGGTGAGTTTGTAATTGCACTGAAGTGCTTAGATGTTGTTTACATGTGCATCCACATGTGAACTGGTTGGCAATAAAAGTTTAGTCATTTGGGGATTCTTTAAATGGTTATTTCATCTATTCTTCTTGTATTTATATTTTCTTTTGGTTTGCTTTCGGGCTGTTTGTATGAAGGCACTCAAGAAGTGGTCCTAGTGCTGAACTGTATTGATTCTGATGAGTTGGTGGTCCAATAGGGGTTATAGTTGTATTACATATTACAGTGGCTAAATTCCTTTAATCATTATGACAGATGGTTTTGACGATGAATTGCTTGGTTCTATCTACTTGTTCTTAACTTTTGGCTTATACCATTAGCTCGGACATGATTTCGTTCTTACTAAATGTGTTATTTTGGGCGGGCTGGGGGTGGTAGATGAGAGCTTTAGCAAAACCATTGATGAAAAGGAACTTTAAAAATTGTAGTTAGTTGATGTTATAAAGCTCAATTAATCATTATTTTTAACCCGTTGACGAGGGTTTATGGATTGATATCATACTTTTCAGTTCTCACTTACTGTGAACCTAGACTAGCGTGCTCAATGTTGTTACATGATAGAGTAGATCATATTAACTTGTCTATGAATTAGGCTTTGTTTGATAACTCAATTTAGTACTTAAAACTGAATAGGTTAAGTGAAAAAGAGAATAAGTTGTTTTGATAACCAAAATAGGAAGTACTTAAAATATTAAGAGCTGAATGCAAATAAAGAGTAAGAAAATAAGTAGGTCCTCCCTACTTATCACTTAACACTGAGGTATATACTGATATGAACTTTATTATGTATGTTTATATCTGATGTTCTGCCTTTCCTTTCACAAATTCTGTGAATCATAGTAATGCATATGACAACCAGTTTATTTTAGCCATTCAATACTAAGGACTGCATGTTTGTAGTTGGGTTGTGTTCTCTGAGTCAAAATTATCATGCATGCTTAGTTCATAAGTACTTAGAGATTAGTAATGTTTGTCTCCATGATTTAAATCTTGTTTGTTTTTTAATCCGAATTTCATTGAATAAAGGTTCTATTTTTACATTAATATACAATAGTGTGCATATTTTATATTTAAGGTGTCCCCTTTGTGTCTGTCTTTCCTTTTTTTGTTTTTTGAAGGATGCCTTAATTTCTGAAGAAAACTTGTCTGCGATTTTCGTCCCGTGACCGTGTCCATATCTGTATCTATGTACATGTGTCATGTCTGTATCAGTGCTTTTTTGCCAATCATTGGTTTTAACATAGCATCTTGTCTTTCGGTCTCACATTACTGAAAAAAGAACAAATATCGCATTTGGGTACCTTTTCAACAGCATTTGTGTGGCACTATACTTTATTTCAACTTCTGCGCTGCCTTGTGTTTAACATGTCACAAGATTATTTTGATTGCGTCACACGGTTCTAATGCCATGTAGTTTTTCAGCAGACCAAAATTGAATTGTAAAAGCATTTGGATAACCTAGTGTTGTCATCCATGTTGTTCCAGGAGATATTAGTACTCTATGACGAACTCAATATTATTTTTGTGCAGTCAAACTCAATCTGTTCTTTGTCGATTTTATAGTGGTTACTGGTGTCGTGCCCATTTTTGAACAATTAGACTATTACATATGGCAACTGTTTAGTGAAAGGTGAATTTCTAAATAGCTGATTCAGGGGATTGGGTAAACTAAACATCAATTGTCTTTGAGTAGAAAGACTGCTTATGGTCATATACTAGTTTTGGAGGTAATAATTAATCAATGTGAGACAAGTTCCATCAGATTGGATTTAGTTCTCTGTTTACAATGCAACTCTAGTATCTTGACAATTTGCAGTTGAGTGGTCGCAACGCCTTAGTTTCTTTGTCTTGCTAAGCAATGCATTAGTTTCTTTGTCTTGCTAAGCAATGCATTACTCTGCTCAGTATATTGTTAGTCTTGTGTCACAAATTCAATATTTGTTAATTTTCTTGCCAATATATTCATGCAGGTATGTGTCATCTGAACTGACAACCGATGCTATAATAATTGTTGGGGAGGTGAAGTTCTACCTCCACAAGGTATGACCTTGTTACTAGTTTTTTAGTTCAATTAAGATGTATGATTTGTTTTGATGTGTTATGGATTATGGTGTATTTAATTGTGCAAATCCAAACTCAAGGAAATTTCCCTGGTGGGTTATACTCTAGATGTTCCTAATGATGGCTTCATTTAGCATTACAGATGAACACAAGGTTTCTTCAATTTGGAAACGTTTTAGTTGCAGTATCTACATTGCACAATTTTCCAGATCAACAAATAAACATATTTTAACACGAGAGTACTCATTGTGACTGAAGTAAAGGACAACAAATGAACTCAGCCATGCGAAATAAATTGGAATATTTGGGCTCAACACAACTAGGTTTTCTTGTATGTTTCTTTGACTTGGCTCAATCAAGCTTCACTTCGCTCTGATCAATCTTGGTTTCAAAAATTTCAGTTAGGATGTCGCTTATTGCAGTTATCCATGTCATTGCTAAAGTCTAAAATTCAAAGATGGGACTTTATAGTTTAGTTTTAACTTTAACAAAAGACTTAAATCCCCAACTGAAAAGTAAAGATCAGATATTGGTTGTTTGACAACTTGCATATAGTGATATCGCTTTGTTTATTGTAAGCAAAGTCCATTATTTAGGAAGTGAGTTTTTCGCTCTGTGAAATCACTCTAATCATGGTTATCTATTTTTATTTTGAGCAACAACCTTGAAATATTTTACCCACCTACCAAAAAAGATTAATCATGTAAATGATTGTTTTTATCATCTTCCTTTCTGCTGTTTCTGCTTTCTGAATGCTTTGAGCTCCTGTTTACCCATTACTGATATTAGCATCCTCAAAAACATAAAAGCATGGTCCTCCTTATTCTTATTATGAAAGGGTGCAGAAGAAAGATTACGATGAAGTGACACACCAGTTGTCCATTTTGTTGTTATTCTTCATGTAACTACAGAAAGACTGCTGTTGTGATTGCTAGATCCAGAAAGTAATTTATTGGTCAAAAGAAACTATTAATTGCGTGCTTGATCCTCTAGTTTGTTTTATCATGTTAGTTCTTCAGTTTGGTTGATATATTATGATGTTCTAATATATGTTTGCAGTTCCCTCTCTTGTCCAAGAGCAATCGCCTCCAACAACTTGTACTGAAAGCCCAAGAGGAAAATTCCGAAGAAATTCATTTGGCTGACTTTCCCAGTGGGCCAAAGGCTTTCGAAATTTGTGCCAAATTCTGTTATGGAATGACGGTCACTCTCAATGCGTACAATGTTGTGGCCGCCCGTTGTGCAGCAGAGTACCTTGAGATGTCTGAGGACGTCGAACGAGGAAACATGATTTTCAAAATTGAGGTATTTTTAAATTCCTGTATATTCCGCAGCTGGAAAGATACCATTATTGTTCTGCAAACGACCAAAGCTTTACTTCCGTGGTCTGAAGATCTGAAAGTAATTGGGAGATGCATTGATTCCATTGCGTCTAAAACTTCTGTGGACCCTTCAAATATCTCCTGGTCTTATACTTATAACCGAAAATTATTGTTGCCGGATAGAATAGTTGAAAATGAGATGAATATCCCAGAAAGAGTTGATTATGTTCCAAAGGATTGGTGGGTTGAAGATATATGTGAGCTGGATATTGATCAATACGAGCGCGTAATGATTGCTGTGAGATCAAAAGGAAGAATGGATGGGAATGTGCTCGGGGAGGCACTTAAGACTTATGTTATGAGATGGTTACCGGACACCATTGATGCGTTTGCTTCCGAAGTTCATCACATGAGGAACAAATCTCTGGTTGAAACAATAATTTGCTTATTGCCTTCTGACAGAGGCTTGGGATGTTCCTGTAGTTTCTTGCTCAAATTATTGAAGTTTGCCATTTTAATTGGAGCGGATGAGAAGCCAAGGGAAGACTTGATAAAAAGGATCAGTTTGAAGTTGGATGAGGCTTCTATTGATGATCTTTTGATTCCGGCTCAGTCTCCCCAGGCTACAAAATATGACGTGGACCTTGTGCAGGCGCTTGTAACTGGATTCGTGTTACATGAGAAATGTTGCTGGGAGGCAAAGATAACTGGAGAGTTTGTGTTAGGGCATGGGTCGTGGTTGAAAGTTGGTAAACTGATTGATGGCTATCTTGTAGAAATTGCTTGTGATCCAAATCTTACTCTCTCAAGTTTCGTTCTCTTGTCAAAGTCAATTCCTGAGTCGGCTAGACCAACTCACGATGGATTGTACGGGGCTATAGACATTTATTTGAAGGTAAGCCTTTATATTTGTGCTTTTATGAAGATGGTCGAATCTAGTTTTATGTGGTATATGTTGGACATCTGGGAGGTGAGCATTATGTTTTAACTACATTTGATCATCCACTTATGACCATTGAAATGTGAAGTCTCATTTTATAATATGCTAACTATTCTTTGCCTTGCACTAATGGTTTTTTGTCGAATGAGGGAAACTAGTTTGTGGTGTTTATTTATATTCTTTCTATTGAGTGAAACTAAATAGGATATAATGATTATTTTATGAAATCTGTATGATATTTGACCTCCAAATAAGAAAAGAATGAAGTCGTAACTTGTGATCTGCCAATAATGCATGGTGTCAGCAGTAGAAATTTTTGGGTTCCTTATCTGGGGCTGTTTTGTCTTCTAGTCTTTGTTTATACACCTCGTGATCTCCATACTTCTGTACCACCATTTTCTTCTCCTACCTCTATCAGCCTGCTCATCTACTGCCTGTGTCGAATGGATGCGATAGTTATGCACGTACCAGAAATTACAATTACGGATTCTGGAGATGAACCGGAATTAATTGGGACATGATCTGTTTGGTTAGCAAGAAGAGTACCTTAAAATTTTTAATTATTAAAACAACCTTGGTAAGATCATCTGCAGGTGTAATTCCTTTGATGCTGGTGTCAAATGGCTGTAAGACTGCGACCAGTTTGGCCATTCTGACGATAGAGGAGCTATTTTCACGTTTGTTGTCATTTCATGATTATGTATTACAGGCATTGCAAAAACACATTTATTTCATGTAGAGTTGGAATGAGTATATAATATAGAACACCAACTGATTGATTACCTGTGTTCATTATTGTGTTTAGGGGCACCCTGACATGACAAAGGCTGAAAGGAAAAAGATCTGTGGGCTTTTGGATGTCAAGAAACTGACAACAGATGCATCCATGCATGCTGCGCAAAACGAGCTCCTACCACTTCGAGTCGTGGTACAAGTTCTATATTTTGAGCAAGTTAGAGCAGCTTCCGGGGTCATAGGCCTTAACAACAACCATCGGCAGGAGGACTCAAATTCCTTAACCAACACAGAAGAACAATGGGACAAAACTCTCCCAAATGGGTGTAACAATTTCCTTGAGAAACAGACGAGTAAATTGAGTATAACAAGAGATGTGGATGTACCAAAAAATGGAAAGTTAATTAAGAAGGGTAGCAAAAATAGAACAAGTGGTTTGCAGTTGTTGCGATCTAGCTCGAGGAGGGTATTTGATAAGTTGTTTGTTGGTGGAAAAGGGAATGGATATGGGGAGAATAGAAACTCAGAGACATCTGGTGGTTCTCCTAGCCCAACTTCCATGATTCAGGTGGAGACCAAGTCCTCTGGTTCTTCAATGAGAAACCGAAGGAATTCTGTATCGTAAAATGTGGTTGGAGGTAGATTCTGAAACTGAACAAGAAGTAAATTCAACTGGGCTTCTTTCTTTTCATTTTTTTTCCCTTTTTTCTGGTTGTCCTAGGTAGATTTTGTTAAAAATGTAAAAAGTTGTCGGGGTTGATTCATTTTGTTAGTGGGTTTTGCTGGAAAAAAAATATGTAGTTTGTTTCTGGAGTCTGTGCTTCCATTTTTCCTAGTGTCCGTTGGCGCCAATTGTATCATCACTATATGTCTGTACTCCTTGTTCTATGTCAGCCTCTTGGTTTTAGAGTAATGCTGGAAACACACATGTTCCGATCCTTAATAATTTATAAATTTTACATGCATCTGATGGATTCGGACATCAGAAGATAGATTTGGCTTTCCTCTAGTACAGAAAATGAGATTTGACGGGTCGGGTTGGCTTTTTAGGCTCTCTTGGGTTAACTTTTTTGATTATGGGTCCTTCTCCATCAGAAGTTTCTAAAAAACAACAAAAAAAATGAACTAAATTTTAAACAAGTTAGAAAAGACAAATGATTTTAAAAATTTGTTTATTTTGGAATTTTTTTAATCTTTATAAACTATGTTAGCTTTTAAATATAAAGTTTTACTTTATAAACTTTTTTTGTCAAATCAAATAATATCTTATCTTATTAGCAAATCAAATAATGGTCAAATGATCTTATATTTTTTCCTTAGAAACTAATGATCTAATATCTTCCAAATCATGTCTGTTTATTTTAACAAGGCAAATATGATCTATTTTTGTAGTTATTGAAGTTCTATTACTGTTATTTTTCGACTAAGTTTAAGAGATGAACGATTCAAGTCATCAAGATGAGTTCTAAGGCAATCCAACTAGATCACCAAATAGGACTAGGACAAAAAATATCTTAAATTCTATTTAGGTCCTAAGATTTTTAATGGATTAAGTTCTTATTTTAATAATCCGGCCCAAATAAGACAATAACAAACAAAATTGCTTCCACTAAGATGCGTTGATGAGTTAGGGTTTACAGGTATTTTTGTCCTTTTCTCCCATAAGTCTAACCAAACATTTCATTAAATTTAATGAACGCACACCAAAATAATTTAGTCCGAATAAACTTTTGACTAAATTCTATAATGAACAACATAATTCAACAATAATGTTAAGCCAAATAAACAATTCAGTTCATATTGAGAACATGTACGTCTATTGGAAAAGCACCTCCTCTCTAGTCCTTGCAAGAAATTGGATTTATTCAATTTATTTATTTATTTATTTTTATTTTTTGAGTTTATTTTGATTATTGAAACTTATTACTTTCTAAGAGTTGTGAACACCATCAACCATGTCAAATTTTTTGCTGACTAAATAATGAATCTAAATTGATAAATGATCGCTGCAGATTTATTTTAGCTTTAAATTTTTATAAGTTATTAATTCGTCTCGACAAAAAGAATTTAAAAAATATAAAATTTTAAAAAAATTTTAAAAAATCACTAGAAACAACGAATAAGTACAAACAATAATTTATTTTTTCTAAATTTTTTTAAAATTCATTCATTATTTATAACTTTTTAAAAAATCGCTCCTCGGGACGAATCAATAATTCACAAAATCTTAACAAAAGTCAAAAAATTGTACATAAGAACAAAAAATAATTTAATAAAAAAATAAGCCAAATTAGATAGAATAAGTCTACTAATACATCAAGTTGTAAATCAAAACATACATCATGTCTATGTGACATATTATTATAAGACAAAATATAAAAATAGCTCCTTTGAATTTTGATATATATTCAAATTAATAAATACTATATAAACATGACGTATAATTTCATGTATAATATAATGTGTTCGTAATATTATTTAATTAAATATTGACAAAGCGTCCGAGAGAGATTCCGTGTCCATTCAAATGTGGTCCCATGTGGTGGCGTGCTTGAAAATTGCTCAATAAATTTTCAAAAGAAATCCCAAAGCCTAAATAAAAGTCAACGGAAGCTGATTTGAGAATATCCAACAAATCAATACAGTTGAATTTGGCCTAATTTTTTTATACAAAACTATTTTTATATGCGTTAATTATTATTAAATTTCTATAAATTATTAGTTTTTTATGAGAAAAAATTTTAAAAATAAATTAAACTTTAAAATAATTTAAAAATATCATTCTATTTTGAACTATTTTAATAACTTTAAAAAAATATCTTAATTTTATAAATTTTAGATTCGAACGAATCAATAAAAAAGAATTTGAATAAAAAATACAATAATATACGTAAGCCAAGGATGAGCCATGCTATACAACGGGAACGTTTTGATGAGAGAGAGAGAGAACGCAGAATTCAAAAAGATGAAACTAATTACTGTAGCTCTCTCCCTTCTCCTCATGACCGTTTCTCTCTGTCTAGCAGAATCAAAATCCGAGTGCAAAGCATGGCTCGTCCAATCAATCCCCACCGACATGCCCCAACTCTCTATCGTCCCGGGCGTTCTTTCTACTGGTATGTCTTTGCTTTTATGTGTTTGAAGCAATGTTATTTATCTCGTTTCATACCGGTCACTGTTTCGGCGATACCGGCAGCTACTGATCCGTAATTATTTTTTAATAGTTTTTAGAAAATTCAATTAATAGTTTTTTGAAGTCTTTTACGTAGATTCGTTTCTATCTACAATCCTCCTTGCTATTTGGTTTCTTCATTTTTGGAAAGAGAGGAAAATGGAATATGAGTAGCATCATCAATGGTAGAGCTGTAAATTGGGCCGGCATGACACGACACGACACATTTGATTAGTGGGTCGGGCTGGGATATAAGTTTGGATACTGGACACAAACACGGCCATGAGCACAAGGTACCTTTGTAAGATACCTTTTTTGTTAACTCGGTATAAAGTATGATCGGGAAGATGACTTCAAAAATAATGAGGAATGACATCTCCGAATATTTTTTAGTTCAGAACAAACAATGAAAAAGTTCAGATCAAGAGTGAGAAATTTAATATTTTAAACTGTCCATTTTTTAATAGTTGAATGTAATAATGTAAGTATTATGGAGAGAATAGGGAAACGTACATAGGGTGCAGAATTCAGTAGTTATATATACAAACTAAAGATATAAAAATGGTTGCTTGATTGATAGTTAAAATGTACTTATACTGATGCAATTTTTACCTATTTCTCTCATAATTATGATCTTTTTAATTGTGTTTTTTTTAAAGTTATTGTGTTATATATTATTATGGTAATTGTGGAATTCTTTGCTTCAATATTAAAATAAAAGGTTGTCCTTTTCTTTTCTTTTCCTTTTTTTTGATTTACAAAATCGGACATAGCACATGTACAGGCACGGACACAGATATGCTCACGGTATGGTACAGGCACGACTCGGCACGGCTCGTGGTGTGATCACAAGTCAGGCCAGGCCTAAGTGTGTTAGCATTTCAAGGCACAACACAACATGTTTAATAAATGAGTTGGGCACAACATAAAACACGCTAGGCAATAAAATAAACGGCCCAGGCCGGCATGGCACAGCCTATTTGACACCTCTAATCAGTGGTAGTCTCTCTTTATTCCTCACGCCTTTAGACCATCTTCAGCTATTGACTAAGGGTCTGTTTGGTTCAATTCCTTATTCGTGAAATAAGCAAAGAAAGACAACATATGCAAACTTGTTTCACAACCCACTGTTTATTTGCTTATTGTGTTTCTTACTTCTTATTAATAAGAAACAAACAGTAAGCCCTCACCAACCAAACTGGTCCTAAAAGATTTATCCATATGATTCATGGTTTCAATAGCAAACTCAAATCTAAATTTAAATAATAACTTCATTAATGGTATTGTATTTAGAAAACACAAAATGGTGTTCACAATTTCGAGTCTCGCTTTATTTGAGTAAAAACTTAAGCAAAACTCAATTTGATATGCATGCTCAAGTACAGGTTTGAGTCATTGAAATGGCTAGGGTTTGAACGTGTTATTTTACTCAAATTTGAGGTTGGTTAGAGATTTGATCAAGGAGTGGATGTGCTGTTATGCGGGTCATTTCTTTTTTACCTTCCATTTTATAGGAATCGAAACAGTAAGATAATAAAACTAATGATGCAACATTTGCTCTCTCTCTCTCTCTCTCTCTCTCTCTTGTTTCTTTTACACAATAAATGTAGCAACGAAACAGACATTTCGTTTGGATGAAAAAAAGAAGATATTTTGTTTGTTTGTTTTGCATTCTAGTTGCTAAGGCATGGTTTGTGACTGTTCTTTTTTAACATTTTAGGAATCTTCTGATACTTTAGCTAGAAAGTTTAGTTAGCCTGATTGGTTTCTGATAAAATGTAGTGGAAAAAGCGACATTGGTGATTCAGATGTAAGGTATTTTGTTGGGACTTCTTGACTTACTGGACTTAACTATGAGGTATCTATGGTTTTTGCCAATAACAAACGGGATGCTAATCTTATGGTTTTTGTTGGGACTTCTTGACTTATTGAATGTTTGGTATCTTTGGCATGGTTATGCGTTTTGTCTTCTTGTTTTTTATTTCAGAATTATTGGTAATGGAATTGGTATTTGAAAGTACAGTCATATACAAAACATGATCAGTTTCTTAAGAACTTTTATATTACAGAAAACAGTTTAAAATGTTTGCTGAAATGGATTGTTTTAATGAATTTTATCATTAAGTACTTGAAAAGTTTTTTCCAAACATGTCTAGAGTTGTTGTTTTCATCATATTTATGTTTGTGAAGAGAAATAATTTTCAATTACAAGACAAAACAAAAGATTATGGTTTACAGGCCAGTTGCTGTAGTTCAGAAAGCATTAATGTTCCTAAATATTGAAATTAAATGGAAATAATGCATACACTAGTTTGGCAGGATGGCAACATATTGAGACTGCTTTACTGGCTGTTTTCATGTTAGAAACGCATTCTTTGAAACAACCAAAACTTGATTTTGTGTTTCCATTTCGGCTCTTTGTTGGGAAATATGACCAGCGTCACACGATGTAAACGCTAAAGTCTCTGTTGTTTCTTATTTGCGGAATTTGCATTTTTCTCAAAGATTGATTTTTGAATTAAAGAGTGTGTTTCAGAACTTAAAAGATTATGCTTTTATCCTCCTGGTTAAGCTTGAGTTTCTAAAGGCCAAAACAATATAGAAACGAGAATAAAAAAAAATTGGTTTCTATTGTTCATTGTCTTGACCCTTCTTACAAATGCAGTATCATATTCCTTTCTTCCAGTTCTATTTATTGATGCAAGATTTGTGTATTTCTATACGTGTTATGTTTATTAGCGGATGTTTTTCGTTGGTTGGCTGGAAACTCTTCCCAGAGGCTGGACATATTGGCACAATATTGGCAATTAGTAGCTCGGCCTGATGATCCTCAATCTGGGGATTATGGATACTCAAAAGATGATATGAAAAGGTTTGGTGCTAATGAAGGGTTTCACGTCTATAGAGCATTAGAGAATGCTGCTGACCGCAATGTTGGTATCAGGTACAGAGATAGTATCTGAAATAGTACTTTTACATTTGTGATATCCCTATGGGGTATTAGCAGTATACAATTGGTAGCCACTGTTAATAAAAATTGCTGGTGTGATTTTCATGTCAATTTGCATGAAACCTTAAAATTGAAAGTTCCCAGCTAACTTACAAAAAATTGTGGGCGGCATGAAATTTTAAGCTCCAATGTTGTACATGTCACTCACTGCACATACTTTTCAAAAATGGTAAAAGTTGTGGGGCTTTAGTTGTGAAGGTTTCGCGCAGATTTTTAAGTTATCTTCATGTATTCAAATTCATCTTTGAGAATTGTAAAGGTTACTTTCATATCACGGCACACTTCTGAGTATGCCGTTGTAAACTTGATTTGGCCGGCAATGATATTTTGGTGGGCGGAATGGGAAAAAGAATCAGGTAGACTGAATGCTGCATAATGTTGTAAGAAAAGAGAGAGTTTACAAAGATCACATTGCTTGAAATGTTCCATGCTGTGCAATTTTGCTTAAAACCACATACACTTGCACAAACACTCTCATACGCGATGTGGGGGTCATACACATGGGCGGTGGGTTCCACACATGTGAATGTGATGTCTGTAAGTGTGTTTGGTTGTAGAGTGTTGGCATGGATGTTTTTCAAGCCGAATGCACAATGCTTGCATCTTATGCCTCATGAGGCTAGGCATAAACATTTAAAAAATTTCAAAAGTAATTACCAATACTTAATAAAGAACATAAAAGCTGCATACTAAATGTCCATGCATTAACAGGTTACATTGGTATGTTGTTCAAAAGAAGCGCATGCCTAACACGAAATGTGCAAAAGTTTGCAGAAAGGCAACTTGTGCATTCACCTTTGGAAGGTGAAGCCAGTATTCGAATACCTTGAAGCGTTTTTTGGACGCCTCTCCACGAGAGATCCTCAACTTGGCCTTTGAAAACATTGGTATTATGCAGTTCCAAACGTGATAGTCATTGTCTATTGACATTTAAATAGTCATAATGAACGAAGATGCATTACTACTTGGAAGTTTTCGTAATTTGAAAGTAATTGTGTACAAAATGGCTGTGAAGCATTTCGTGTGATATGTATTCCTTCAATTTCTGACATTCCCCCTGCCAAATATCACACTTTCTATGTTTTACTTCACCATATGTGATGGTTTTATTCATAAGAAACCAATAAGGAAACCATATAAAAAATGCTTGGATCATTTTGGATCTCTTTGTTTAGCATTTTGGAAGGGAAGTGCAGCAGGTTGCTGTACATTCTTAAACGTGTATTTCTAGGGTATTAGTGTTTTTCTTAGGATAAGATAAGTCATTCATTTGATGGAAATTGTTGTTGGATATTCATTAGATTGCTGCTCCGCTGAACTATTTGTTGTGATGATGGCGAAGCTATCAAGGTATTCTAACATCTAACCATTGATGTTTTTCAGTTGAGGAGAAACGATAGATGTTTTCTGCTTCCCAAAATCACTCCCTCTTCCCTTCTGTCATTTTAACTGCGTCATTGTGTGTGGATATCTAAGGGCTACTAGTTATCCTCGCTGTTTGTCTATTCGCTGTTGATTGTATTGTTTATTAACCGGGCTACTACTGGATTTAATGGTTGTCAGATTTACTAACAATTTTTTGTTTGCACGTTATGCTCTTTTGTAAAAACCAGTTGAAGTGGAGGCTGTCCTTGCTTCTGAATTTCCTATATGGCTATTTGTATGACCAATGAAAGACTAATAATCTATACCTTACATGTTTTGAGTGCATGATTTTCTATTTCTTGAAAAATGTTGTTTATTTCAGGTTCTTACAGCACTCAGGAGTATATCCTGATTATACTGAAGAACCATCAAAACTTGCTTCAGGGAGGCCAAATGTGAAGAATGTCACGCTACTGCTTGATCAATGGTGGGGATCAGGCATAGTCCACGCAAAAGTTTGGATATCAGATAGCCGAGATATATATATCGGGTCTGCTAACAATGACTGGAAATCCCTTACTCAGGTACCATTACACAGGCGGTTTGACACTTAAACCTACAGAACACGCAATGATGATTTTCTTCTGGAACTCAACTCGTTAAGCAAAGTGATTTACCATTTCGTTAAGTGTTGGCAGTGGAAATAATGTTCTACCCTGGATTATTTATTACTTTGTTGTCATATTGTTCACAGAAGTGGGATCATTTTGAAACAGGACATAGTAGATAGGCATACTAGTTAGAGCAGACTTCACGAGAGTATACGCACAGCAAGATATTACTGGGTAAAGTTCCTTCTCACCCTATTTACTGGATGCCACAATATCTCCTTCTCCCTTGGAAGTTAGATGGTAGTCCCAAATATTGTGGGTAACTATCCTTTCTCTGACTTCCCATAATGCCTTCAAGAAGGCGAGACGGAAGTGAATACCATCTATCCTGGTGCTCCAACTTAATTTGATGTGCATCAATTAATTTTTTCTCCAGATTCATTATGAAATAGACCATGGATACCAAAAGATTAACATTGAATCTAGTTACATTTCCAGTTTTATTAGGAGCTGCTCAACATTGTCTATATGTTAACGCAGACTGAGTATATTTTTCAAAAATTTTAGTTTAGACCTACAGAAAGAGGGCATAATCGATAATCATGGTTTTGATACTACTTCCGAACTCTCTATGAACGACCATAGGGACAAGGAATATCTGTGTTTTAATCCACATTTCTAAGATAGTTTGTTTGTATATTTAGGATTGACGCGAACGATGAATTGCTTCCACAGTGGACCAAAAGAGGGCAATTTATGATTTTTATGTTTGGCTTTGGCTGCTATCTACCAAACAAAACATAATCAGATGGACACATAGCTCATTTTAGCTATTCATCCTTTCTGTTTCAAGAGACTTCCGCATAGAAAATGCATTTGTAGATCCGCTCAGTTCTTATTTGCCGCAATTGATTAATCGTTCCCAACTGATTTAGGCATTATTTTGTAGGTAAAGGAAGTCGGAATATATCTTGCTGGTTGTCCAGAAATAGCTAAAAAGGTTGAGGTATACTATGACAACTTGTGGAAGCTTGCATTTCTTAATGTTTCAGCTTACACAAGAACAATATGGGATCCGCAGTGGCAAATTACCAGAAAGGTTCCTTGTTGGTCTCATTTTGTCCATCCAAAAGAAAGATGCAGGTAGGAGACAAGGATATTTTATTGAAAAGTTTGAATCAGAATGTAAATAGTTCTTGTCTATGAAGCACAGACACTCTTAACAGATCGCCCTATCTGTTTCTGACACTCGGGGGCTAAAGGACATGCAGGGACAAGCAAAATATGTATGATCATTAATTTATTTGATTTTTTAAGAGGGGACACGGCTAGGACATGTTTGGGGACACGACAGGGTTAACTATGTATTTTTTTTTTTTTATAGTTTTTGCGGGTATATATGAAATATTTCTATTGTTTTGGGTTAAAAGTGAAATAATACTATAAAAGTACATATACATCAGTTGGAATATTTCTATTGTTTTGGAATATATTAATGTGCTTGTATACATACTATATGTATGTATATTATATTGGTCATGTCCCCTGTTGTGTCTGTGTCTCTATTTTTTTAATAATTGCCGTGTCCTCTGCCGTGCTACATAGATGCTTGTCCTGATTTTTTTATTATTTATTTATCAAGTTTTGACATCTATTTGTGTTGCCTCTTGGATTGATGAGTTGTATTGGTGGAAATCTTTTACTACAGAATCAATTGCTGCCCAGACTACAAAAGTACTCCATTTAACAACTTTAAGTACCCAAGTAGCACCATTTGCATAAATTCAATAAATGTGAATTTACTTTGGCATAAACTAACCTGTCAAGTAATTTAAGATAGTGATGGCTGAAAGAGATCAAATCGAGTAACCTATATGCCTAGTAGACGCACAGCTAGGCCATCATAGACTTGAACCAGAGTCCTCGCCCATGAAGTAAATCATCGCACCTCCGGTCCAACCAATTGGAAGAGAATCAATAGATTCCTTTTTGGGAGCAATTCATCCTTCCTAAACGCAGCATACAAATCTACTTTGTATTGCGCTCTCCAAGTGTGCTTGTTCCCCCTTCTTCCAATTGTTGTTTTTGTTTCTGTATTCCTGATTATCATATCTTACAACATAAAGCCCATTTGTATAATCAAGTTTACTGCAACCTTGATGTTTTTATGGTATTTATTATGCCAACTTTTCTATACATATTCTCTTCTTGGGAGCGCGTAAAGTATTAAAGGAAATCTTGCAGCTTTTACCATAGTCTTAACAGTATGGAGTTTTGGCATGACAGATCACCTCTCCCTTCTTATGTCGAGGTTGCCCATGTAGCAGGCTACCCAGAACTTGCAGACCCTTTTATAATTCAAATGCCAATTCAAACTCCAGGACACAACTCTTCAACTTCACAGCTTCAATCCAACTCTCTCTCATTTGCTCCACCAGAGGTCAGGGGTGAATGCCATATATTTCTTAAGGGGTGTAAACTCTTTATATTGGTCTGCAGGTTTGTGCATAGTTATCAAACCAAGAGCTGAATTGTGAATCAAACTCTAAATTGGAGAGTCGATAATGGACTCCAATTGTTAATGGTGACATTTAGCCTTAATATGAAATAATGATGTTAAACAATTCGTATACAATGAATTGGAGTGGACACATGTTAAAAGTTATTTTATGTAAGAATATAATTGTGTTGTCTAAGTAGGAAGATGTCTGCCTTCAACACGAGATGTAGGTCAAAATCCCACCAAAACCATAAGATTATCTAACAGTCAAGACTTTATTCTCTTTTGACATCCAAAAAATGAACATAGAAACCTGAAGAGAGTGGATAAGAAGAGAATGGGTGGGACCCTTTGGTTTAATCATAAAACACTTATGAACGTGTCTTGTTTCTACTTGTTCAGAACAGTGAAAAAAAGGTTGTCAAATCATCAGTCCAGCCGATCCCATCCGTATCATGCTAACCTATTTATTTCACCAAAATAGTAATAACAATGGGGACTCTTTTTGGACTAGTCAGAGGAGCACTACTGGGTTCAAATCTCCTACTTCTATGCCCAAGATCATCCTCCTCCCCCCTCCCTTTCTTCTGCTGAAGATGCACATGAGGTCCATTTTAAAATAGCAAAATAATTTATGGTACCAATTGTTTTAGTCTTAACATTGGTTGAAGATGTAATTTCTGACACTTATTATAAAAAAAATAAGAAACAAGTGTTAGGAACTTGTTGGCTGGATCCTGTCAAATCATCTGATCACCAGCTGAAAGCAAACTATGCATTGGTTAGGTTATCCTTAAGAACCATAAGAAGATGTAATATGGCATTTTTTGCCCAAAAGAGAGAGAGAGAGAAGGGGTTCGGAATCTGTTAGACTCAAAGTTTCAAGAAGTGCAGGAAAAAAAATTGTGCCAAATCATGTGAAAGATTCATCACCATTTATATCCAAAATTAATAATGGAAGTCCTAAGTCTTCTTGGATCATGAGAAAGTCTCTTACTGTGAGTGTGTTTCAATGCTGTTGCTTCCTATGTAATAGGTTCCTTATGGAAACAGTTAAGTGTCCATCTTGTATCCTAAGCCTTATTTTAATATTAGTAGTACTTATTAAATTTTGACAAATGATGCCTTGTGTGCTCACTTTTATATTTCATTGCCCATAATGTAATTTCCCGACTGCAGCTGTTATTTGGCAAGTACCAGGCAGATGAACAGGCATGGGTCGACACAATTAAATCTGTAGGAGTTGGAGCAACTGTTAGGATTAATACCATGGATTGGCTTGGTCAATCTCAATACACGACACAAACGGTTTATTGGTCATCCCTTTCCTCCGCAATATCGGAGGTGTGTTGAAAACTTTTCATTTCTTCAAATTATTTATTTTTTGTCGTTCGTTAATAGCTTGCTAGCTTGCCACTTGAGTCCGGCTATGGCCATTATGCATGTAGTTCATAGGTTTATTCAAGATGGATTTATTACTATTTCTCTTTCCATGAGCTCATTGTATACTGTTACAAATGTCCTATAGGGTTTTATTTACTTAGAAGTATTTGGTTCAATGAAGTGTAAACATATGAACCGTGATTTCTTTTCAAATTAGTACTTTCCATATTCTTTACCAACTCTCTTTTGCTTTCTTTCTGCAATTTGTGTTCCTCTCATTGTCACTCGTAGATGTGGACAAACACATTACTGTGTTCGTACATAAAAGTCTAAACCTTTTGGGAATTTCCCATTTTGTTAAACTACGATCCTTGACTTAATGCGACTAATCTCACAAGCAAAGAGGTTGTTGCTCATCATGTAATAGCATTGGTAGTGTCATTATTTCAGGTAGAAATACTTTTTGTATCAGACACATTAATCATTCGATCAAAGCATTATTTGTAACGTCTGTGCACAAGCTATCAAAACTAATGCAAGTTATGTGCCATCTGTGGCAGTCAATAACGAAAAGCTCCGTGTGACAGGAAACTGCCACAAATTCTTTACATTATGTTCATCCTAGTGCTGAGTGTTTTGACTTTCATTTTTTTATAGTTCAATGAAGGTTCTAAGTCCTTCTACCTTATTGGCAATTCCTTATAATGAAAATATATGACGATTGACGATGCAGTTGCTTATCACTGTTTGACCTTGCTTTTTTCTTTTTTAAACTGGTAATCCTTTGGTTAAGTTCAGCTGATGTATCCTACCCATAAAAGCCATAGGAGACAGTCACTTTTTTTACGACGTGTCTACTTGGGGAAGTATTAGGTAGGAACTGAATTCAGTAAGAAGATAGAACAGGAACAAGACGAGAATTTTAACTATCAACACCATTCAAGGTTGTTTATATTATGTAATCTGTTGTCTTCTAGTGAAAGCCTAAAACCTTGCAACACATGCGGGTAGAATTATTTTGGTAGGTTGTCTTTCCCTCTTCTTCACAGCGAAGCTAATACCATTTCCAGAGACTCAACATAATTTACACGCGCATATACATGTTTGTACAGCAATTAAATCTGTAAACTCTTCTTTCCCTCATCTGGTAGTCTTGTGATTACAGAGTTAGTGAGATTGAGAGATTGTGAGACGTTGTAACTCCTCTCTGTGCTTGCGATCATAAGGAAAGAGACAGCGAACCCATGACTAGCCCTAGTTTGTGGTTGAAGTTGAACCGCGTAAATTGTAATTCTTTGTGTCTGTGCTTTGACTATCTGTTCTACATTTTTATGATTGAAGATGTCTTGGTATCAGATTTTTTGAGTCTTGTCTAGTACCGCAACATGTGTGTTTGCCATCGTGCTAGGTCATAACCTCTTATTTTGCCATCAAATAAAATCATTATAATAAATGAATAGTTGCCATCTGAAAGAAGGAAAAAAGAGAACTATAAATATATTTTCCTGGACGTTTAATGTTAGTGTCGAGCTTCAGATGGGCAAGTCACAACTCTTAATCAACATGTGAAGAACTGGTGCCTCCGCATCAAATCAGCTAAAATCTCGTAACTTTCTTACAAATGCTAAGCATATGCCAACTTCAGCAGTTCAGCATCTGTGCATCATCTCAATTTGATCATCTTCTCATTTGATTCATTTCAACAGTTTAAACACAATTTGATCATCTTCTCAATTTGTTCTATTGATTCTCTCTGTTCCCATATCTTCTCTTTTTATGTATGCATTTGAAACTTTTCGAGTTTTGGTTGTTAATCAAGTTTCTGGAAACTAGGTCCTCTTTTCCAAGCAGGCAAAGGTTAAGATACTAGTAGCACATTGGACACACTTTATCAATGGTACAGATCAGTACCTCAAGTCTCTTCTCTACTCAAATGTTTTATGCTCTTCTTCAAAGTACAACAGGTGTTCCGGCCAAATTGAGATCAGGTACTATGAAGTTCCTGGATTTAACTCGACAGGGCCTGCTATTCTGAACGGGGCACGAACAGGAAATATGTACCCGGGTTATAGCAGGGTCAACCACGGAAAATACGCGGTAAGCAATGTCCGGGCTCATATTGGGACTAGCAATCTGATATGGGATTATTTTTATACGACAGCAGGTGTTAGCTTCGGGACGTATCACCCTGCCATTGTTTCGCAACTTCAAGAAATTTTTGATGCTGATTGGAATTCTCCTTACACTGTTCCGGTTGAGCCGTTACAGTAAGGACTCATGCCTTTTCGAGCTGATGAGAACTTGAATTCCTGGGGTTCTTGAGCTGATTTAGAACATAGCCTCTTGGATTTGAGCTTCTGATTTTACTTGCTTTGTTCTTTAGCCTGGATATCAGTCTT
>JABCMJ010041770.1:0-14181 GCA_014822125.1 Arbutus unedo | reverse complement strand
TTTTTTCTTTTTACAAAGACACTTTGCATATCTTCTCACCTCACCAGAGAGTAAAGGTAATATCTGAAGGTTTCCAAAATATAAACTGAAATTAAATTTAAAATTGTCTCGACTAGAGGCTGCAAAAAAATTAAAAAAATACTAACTAAATTTGAAAAAAATCAGAAAGACAAAAGTAATCTAAAAACAATGTCCATTTTGACTTATTTTTTGTCTTTAATTCTTTTTAGCTTTCGGACATAATTTCATATTTTTTAAATTCGATCCGTCAAGACGAACTAATAATCTATAAAAATTGAAACAAAACTTGCACGCCATTTTTTTGTAGATTATTGATTCGGCTCGACGAGGAATTTCATAAAAATAAAAGAATATGAACCAAATTTTAAAAAAATAGAATTTTTTAATTTATTTTTCGTCTTTAGTGAACTTTTTAAACATAATTTTATACTTTTTAGATTTCTTTTGTTAAGACGAACCAATAATTTATAAAAAATTAAAGCAAAATTGAAAAATACAAAAAAACTTAAACAAAGACAAAAAAAATTACAAATGAAAAAATTAGGTCGAATTGGGCATAAATAGTTAGTTCTATTTTTTTTATTTCTTTAACAAAATTTCGCGATGTAAATTCTTACCGAAAATTTTTAAATGTAGGACTCAATACTTTTTTAATAAATGAACACTAAAAAATATGTCAAAATTTAATTTTTTATTATTTTTTTATCATTTTCTAACAATTGAACAAAAAAATTATAATAACAAGTTGGGTTTGAACATTACTAAGACCTGTTTTTATAAAAAAATTATTTTATTTAAAAAAATAATAAAATTCATAAGTTAAAAATAATATATTGACGAATTGGAATTAATATGTCAAAATAATAATAAATCACAAAAATGCAAAAGCAAAATACAAAAAGAAAAAAAGTTAAAAAAATATTCTTATTTAGTCACTGCCTCCCTTGGAAAAATAAAAGTGACTAATACCGCTCATTTGAACTCCTTTTGATTGTATTGTTAGATTTTATTCTCGAAAAAATTCTAAAAATTCACTATTGACTAAAAAAAATATTTCGAGATTAATAGCGAACTCAAAATTTCAAGTGACTCCAGATTGATTGTATCTAATTAAGAGTAAAATGGTCATTTTATGGGTAAAACAACCGTTGTTTGACTAAAATTAACGGCAAGGGAGAAACCATCAAAAGCAGGGGGTGGTGCGTGCATTTTTCAAAACCACAGAGGTGATTCTTGCAATTGTTAAAAATCTCAGGGGAGGTTAGTGCATTTTACCCTTGATTTGAAAGTAAATTTTAGACAGAGCTATTTAGAGATAAGACAGCCATGTGACTAACTTTTCATCGATAGCTCCCGACATCTCTTGCCTGGCTGAATCCTCTGTCTTTACTTCTACATTTAGCATGAAACACTAAGGGCAGAAAAATTGCACTAATGAGTAATGAAACTTAGTGGAAAAGAGTACCCAAAAATCAAACCCAAAGGATATAACACAAGAACAAGATATATAAATATAGCTGAACAACAGTAATAACAAGTGCAAGAATAAACATTGCAGTAGAGTAAATGACAACAAATACTGATTTAAAGGACAGCAGTAATGTAGCACATAAATGAGTTATTTTCTTTTCCTTTTTTAATTGGGATGACGTCCAGTGGGACTCTAACCCGCATAATGAGTATGGGGACTCGAACCATCATATCTCATATGGGGACTCAAACCCGAAAATAGAGTGAATAAGAGAACTTGAACCACCAAAATCCATCTCGGGACTCTCATCCGAAAAAGAGTGAATATAGGGACTTGAATCACCAAAATCTGCCTTGGGACTCTTACCCAGAAAAGGAGTGAATTAGGGGACTTGAACCACCAAAATCTACCTTGGGACTCTAACTCAAAAAAAGTGTGAATATGGAGACTTGAACCACCAAAATTCACCTCGGAACTCTAACCTGAAAAAGAGTGAATACGGAGACTTGAACACCAAAATTACCTCGGGACTATGGCCCGAAAAAGAGTGAATATGGGGGACTTGAACCACCAAAATTTACCTTAGGACTCTAATCCGAAAAAGACTGAATATGAGAACTTCAACCATTAAAATTCACTTCGAGACTCTAACTCGAAAAAGAGTGAATATCAACTTGAATCACCGTAATCCATTTTGGGACTTGAACCCGGAACCCTAACATCTTTTAACAGTTTATTTAGATCTTCCCCAATTAGCATTATAATCAAAATTTGAACATTAACAACTATAATACATTTCACAACGGTGTGGGCCCCACACATTTGGATCCAACAGTTTGATTGATTCGATCCAATGGCTGAGATGAAAACACATTCTTACAAAAATGGCTAGGACCGATTTGATCCAATGAATGAGATTCGCTGACTATTTATAATTTTATTCCATCTCAAGTTAAAATAAAAAATCCAGTGTTGACTTACGTGTTTTTCTCCCCTCCCTCTCTTTTTATGCTGTCTTGGCCTTTGCAAAAGAAGCTATATGCATAGATCTATAGCTTTTTTATGCTATAGACAATGTAGTGGAGCAGGGGAAATGGACAGCTGTATGTAAGAACTAACACATTAGGGTCTCTTGGTCTTCTTGCATGAAAATGGACAGCTGCAAGTCTGCAACATCTTTTGACAAGAAAATGGACAGTTGCAATCTTTTCAAGTATTGGACACGCTATGTAAGAAGTCTAATAACTAAACCAAAGAAAGAGAAACAACACTGGTGGATAAAATGAAACATTCAAGCGGAAGACAAAACAAAACATTCATGCACTATTCTGAACTTAGGTGCGATATCTCCCCTCTCCCTCTCCCTCTCGCGAACTCATTTTTTCCATGTATGCTGCATTTTTCCCTCTTTATCAGGCAATCTCCCCTCTCCCTCTTCAAGCAACACTGCTTTGTTAATTTGGTGTTCTTTTTGTTTTTATTTTTCTTTATTTTTCTGTTTCAAAATACAAGGCATTTTTAGATTAATCGATTATAGACAGTACTTTTAACACGTATTTTTGTAACTAACTAAAATGTCAGTAGCAACACCAAAGGCATAGAATGAGAATAATGAGTCAAGTAATTTATAAATAATTTATTTACCTATTCGTAAGTTATGAGAATAACATATAACTACTGATTTGGTTTTTTTTCTTGGGAGGTAAACAAATCTATTAAAAAACAAGTGTAAGTGAGCTTCCTATTTATGCTCTGTTATTTCTTACAAGTTCACAGGATGCCTAGGAAGTTCACGGGATGCCTAGGGATATACTATGGTTCACATTATAAACAAGTGAACTTCCATGGTGTATGTTATTTGTGGCTTTTGGATGTTGTATGTATTGTGAATTTTGGAGTAAAAAGATAAACCAAATAAAAGTGAATTTTGAATGGGTGTTGCTGGAACATTACAGAATGACATTAAGATATAGATATATTTGGTTCCTACAATATATTTTTATTTATTTTGTTGATTTGGGATGAAAATCTACTTAGGAGCTTGACGTTTCTCGAGTCAGAGAGTATAAGTAGCAAAAAAAAAAAAAAATAGACGTTTGAAGAGAAGTTCAAAACCATACAAACATATTTACATTACTTCTTTAATCAATATATTTTCGGTTCTTTGGTATAGCCATAACTCTAACTAGGAATAGTTTATTCCAATAGATAAGAGTGCTACAAGTAATTTAGGAGTAAATTTCTCGCATGAGTTTGAAATTTCGTTTGGTAAGTTTAACATACTTTTTCTGTTTGGTAATCCACTAGGTAGGTTTACAATAACAGTTTCAAAAAGTGCAATATGGTTAATACCACTAGACTATTTTAATGGGGATATCACAACAAGGTAGTTTTAATTACTCTATTATTTTTTCAAATATACAATGGGCTTTTACTCATCTAATTATTTTTGTTTTTTTTTTAAGGTTATTGTTCGTGTTCATAATTCTGCTCCTTGGACGAATTACGTATATGTTGATACAACAAATTTCAAAGGTTGACGAAGAGAAAATTTCAAAATAGATAAATAGTGATAAGCTTAATGTTTGTTTGAAATGGAGCACTCTTTATTTTGTTACATTTGTGTATGAGTGTAACTCTATTATTAAGTATTTTTAAAGTTATTGTTGAACATGAAAAATATTGGTGTTTGTTTCGGAGATAATTAAGTTTTGAGCATATAGTTTGAAGAAAGTTAGTATTCTAATTAGTGACTTTAATTTCGTTGGGAATGTCGTAAGCACGGGTAATACATGATGTCATTCATTCATTTATGACGTAGTACACATCATGTGACGTATCCATAAAAATTTTACATATTTTTGGGGAAACACGCAAGGGACAACAGAAATCTTGCAAGATTTTTTAATTTTGGTCAAGTGCCTTCAGACACAGGCAATCCGCTAGTCACTATACAAGGTACAAAAGTTTAGAAACACCATTGACAACAATTATACATCAATACATGGTCACACAAGACCATCCTGAACGCATGAAATCCCTCAGGAATCCGTGAATATAAGCTTAGTGCAAGTATATACTTGTGTGGTGTGAAAACATGCATAACATGGTGGTACATAGTCTAAAACAGAGCCCGTGGGCTTGATCAACAATCTGAAATATTATCTTCTGTTAACGTCATTACTTGTCTTTAACATGCTTTTTGAGTTTTTCAAATAAATCACATTCACAAATATGTCCAACTAATTGATAAACGAGCAGCACAATGACAATAACAACACATATCCAATATTTCAATGGCTCATATTTCATTAACAGTGAAACAACAATGATCTAGTGTCAGGATAGCATCAATAAGTCAATGCATATCTTGATCAACGATTAAAGCATAGCAGCGTTACATATTCTGATAGTTATCCTGCCCTCTCGGAATCCCAAGGGGATTCGAGGATGTAAATAAATATACAGGTGGGTTAATGTGCATGTATTCGAGTGCCGAGGGTAAGTATGTCATTTGTCAAAGCCCCAAAATCTAGACATGAACGAAATTATGGCTGGCTAGCAAACAGGCTAGCCGTGTAACGCCCCATATTTTTTAGTACGTTATAATAAAAGAATAATTAATTAAGCAACATTATAAAATTTTCAATTTAACAAAAGGTCAAATTCTCAAAATATTTATTAATTGTCAGCAAAATAACTGATCCAAAATTTAGCTCATTAAATAGTTTTGAAAACTAATAACTCTAGTCGTAGATTTTTCATTAAATATAATCAACTATGGGGACACCCTAGGTCAAACTATTGGAATGTTACTAGTACAACCATGGCTCTGGTACATTCATCTCGTACTCCTTAGTCTCTTGAATTTTCAAATTATGCTTCGCCTCAACTTGTTCCTCAAAACTTGGGGTGAAATATCAGGGGCCAAAAAGTAGCTCTGAATGAGTAATTAACACTCAGTAGAAAATTCTAACATTACCCATAACTTACAAATAAATATACATGATAATATTTCCATACAACATGCAAAGAACGATAAACAAATATGAATATGCAATGTCGTGCACAAAAATTTTCCTCATTAAGTATATTTTCGCTATTATTATCTCTACTCCAGAGTCTCGCAATCCCTCTTATCAAAATTATAACCCCAGAGTCTTGCAATCCTCTTCATTGGTATAGCGGCATCGGAATCTCGCAATTCTCCTTATCCAAATTACAATATCAGGGTCTCGCAATTTCATTCATCGATATCACAACATCGGGGTCTCGCAATCCCCCATAGTCAAAATTACAACCTCAGGTTCTTACAATCCCCTTCATCGGTATCACAACATTAGGATCTCACAATCCCCCATAATCCACCACATCTCCCAATCATTTTGGTTATTACTCATTATTGCAACAATGAGATCATCTGATCCTGCCGTTCAATTAACTTTTAATTTTTATGCATGCATGCACAATGTTCATCCGTTATGCTCAACATGCAATAATAAAATCATCATGTGATTTCAACTAAATATACATCGAGCAAAAATTAAAATCATTAAAATCATACAACATCATCAACATCGCCCAAATCTAAGTCACATACAATATTCGTGGGCCTAGCATACAAATCGGTCTCAACAAGTAATAGTCCTTAAATTGATCAACTAAACTAAATTAACTCACAAATCGTCCCATGTAATAAATATATAGTATTCTTATGGTTCAGATCCAATTCCGATCTGACACCTAATAATTATCAAATTCACAACTAGATTTAATTCACGCAATCGAATACACATAATTACTTCAAAAAATTAAATATTAAAGATTTGATCTACATTCCCTACACAATCATCGAACAACAATTAAATCTACTCAAAAATTAAATATTTAAGTAGGGCTCGGTCCAAAATTTCTATCTCGATCCGACGAATGGAGCACTACTGAACAGTCACGAATGAAATACCGTACCGAGATCTGACTATCATAACACTATATAAAAAAATCCAAAGTCATTCATTAAATATAATAAATAGAAAAACAGTATATTATTAATAATAAATAATAGGATAAGTAACTATTTTAAGTATATATAAGTATATATTATTAATATATATATATATATATATATATATATATATCTTGGGGGTGGATTTGGATTTGCCAAAACCCACTATTTAAATCAAATTTTGAGAATATTTTAGCATGCCGTAATCGGTTGATTAGGTCTTTTTTATTTGGAATAGGATATCTGATCCGTTCTAAGCATTTGTTTAATGGTTTATAGTTAATGACTGGGCGAGGGACACCTCGTTCAATTTCAGCATTTTTATTAACATAGAAAGCTGGGCTTGAATAGGTCTTGCTTTAGTTGGTATGTTTCTTTCATTGAATTCTTTAATATATGGTAGAGTAACCATGTGCTGTTTCCTATGCCAGAAAGCACTTGGTAAGTTTGAGCAAATATCTTTTTCTATTTTAGATTGGAAATGAGTAATTTTGTTTTTAAGCAAGGTAGAAGAAAGTTGTTCTTCAATTCTTTTATAATAAATATCTTCTTTTAAATATTTTAATTGTTCAGTTTTTTGGTTCATTAAATTAATAGATTGGGATATAGAATAATCTTTTAATTGTTTGAGTTGTTTCTTTTCAGGTGGAGCAAGGAATTTGAATGTGACAGATTGATTCATAGGTTTGGTAGTGACACCTGTAGCATCTGTGGTAAAAGGATATAATAAGTAGATGAATGGTGTTCCTAAAATGACTTTATCAGTCATGTTTTTAACTAAGACAAATGAAGTTTTAAAACAAACATTGTCATGGCAAATATGTACTTTAGGTAATTTGTAATTAATATGCATTTTAGATCCATTTGCGGATGATAGATGTTCAGTGGTTTTGTGATAATATTTAGTAGGAATTAAGCCTTCTTGTAAGCAATTTAGGTCAACACCAGTATCTATTAGGGCAATGACTTCAATTGAATATCAACTTTCGGTGCCGACACACCACTGCTCATCCACAGTCTTTACCTCGTGAACTCACAGTACCCACTTTCGATGAGCGTGGCAGACAGACTACTATTCATCTACAGCAACAAGTCATCCGGTCCCAACAGTATCGGTCAACAAGTTGCCATATTCAGTCTATTTAAACACATTCACTTCGTTGTAATATTCAGATATATATATATATATATATATATATATATATATAAGAAGTGTACTTATTAATAATAAATAATAATAAGTATGTACTTTAAACATAATATGTATATGACAAATTAAAACAAACAGTATACTATTACATATAATTAATAAAATCAGAAAAGACTAACTAATACATAATATAAGACAAAAAAGAAAACAGAGGAGAAGGGAGGGGGTCTGCCGAGAGAGAGAGAGAGAACCGAAGGGAAAGAGACGAGAGAGAAGCTGCCAGAGAATGAGGGAAAAGAAAAAAAGGGAAAAGGAAGAAGAAAAGAAAAAAGGGAATGCGTGTGGAGCTCAAAAAAATATAAAAATGCAAGGTTTCGAGATATTTCATAAAAGTTAATACGCGCGTAAGAAAAATCTAGGCAACAGAAACTAAACAAATGATCGAATAAGGACTATATAAATAGGCTAAAGAATCGGTGCCCAAATAGAATATGAATTAAAAGAGTATACATTATTTTACTACCAAATCATATAAAAATATAATCAAATCAAACTTTTTTAAAAATAGAAACTATATATATTTTTTTGGATTCCTACCAAAACGATTAAATAACCTTTCCTTTCTGAGGGTTCAACGAATCTGGACGGTCCAGAAAAAAATACAAATTAAATCAAAAAAAATTAATTGCTCAAAAATAATTATTTCCAAAATATCAATAAAATTAATAAATTCGATAAAATAATAATAATAATTGTAGCAAAATCCTGAGTCATTACAGGTCGCCCTAGCAACGATGATGTTGATTTCTGGGTTCATCTAGTTTTGGCAAGAACATCTATTGTATTCCTCAAATTAAACACCTAGATCATACACATGGAACAAAAAATAAGTACCTAAGGGTTGGAAGTAAACTTTCCTATTTTGATAGTGCGAAAAACTGGAAGATCAACAAAGAACAGAGGTCGTTTTGGTAGAACTTAGGCTTGGTAGACCTTTTTCTATTCGTCAAAGCTTACTCTTAGATTAGTGATTTTCGATGAATGTGAGGAGGGATTGAGAACCCCATGGGTTTATATAGCTACCCAAAATCCGATGGCCATAAACCCTTATGAAGGTACCAATTGATCCTAAATTGTGGCCATGAAGACCCAAGGAGTTACAATTTGAGGTACTGAAGAAGAACATTACTTCGGCGTAACGTGATCCACCACAACTACCATGCATACTTGAAATCCCAACCCTCTTTTAGGAAAATAAATGAGAGTAGCTAAGTTTGTTAGTTGAACATGAATTCAAAATTTGAATTTAAATCTTACAAAAATATGGGTTATTACAATCTATCCCCTTTAAGTAATTTCGTCTTCAAAATTTCACGAAATGATCTGAGTTGACGATGCGACGCAAAGTTCCAAGGTTCCTTCGTCCATCAAACAAGTTTGTGCTTCTTACGACGAAGTCTTTGGCCAAATAGATCCCTAGTCAAATAGGTCTAAGAGTTGTGTCTCTACCTTTGCAATTCCAAGATGATGCCTTACACAACGATGCCATTAGAATTGGTGAGTTGCCAATCGAACTCAATCTTGAAGTCCAGCTTCTGTTACAGTGATATCCCATATAATTCTTCAATTTCTGAGATAAAAATCAGAATCTAAATGACATTTTCTTTATATGTAGTGTGTTTGTTTAGTGTGATGCCTTCCTCGTTAATGGTATGAGTTGACAATGCTGTTTACTTTGGCAACACAAAAAACTTTGCGAACTTGGTCAGTTGTGGCAATAGTGCTAGCCGTTATGCCATTCCTCCTTCAAAATTCGTGATTGTTCTTATGAAATTAGGATCCCCACCTCTGTCCAATGTATAGTTGATTTCTAAGGCTCTTATATGTTCTCTGCAAAGTGTCATCTCAATACTTAACTGGTAACATTTTGTGATAAGCGAACTCTATCAACATTGGGCGTCGCTTCCAATGAGCTTGGAAATCCTACATGCAGACTCGCAATATATATTCGAGTATCCAGGTCGTCGTCTCTACTTTATGGGTTCAGTGCAACCCTGGTTGTAGCTTGAACATGAACTCAATTTCGTGTGTGGTGGTAATCTAGATGACATTCTAGAATTTACATCTGCATACCCGCACCCCACTCAAGACCACCTTAATGCCTATAGCTTGCATCCCCCATGAAGTAGTCAAGAGTAGACACATTTTACAAGGATTATCCCATAACACATAACAAAATAATTCGATAGTCGAGATACCCAAATTGGAGTGAGTACACGCTGTTTTGAATTTCAAAAATTGGATTCCAAGTTTGAATAAAGACTTATTAATAAACATTTGTAGTGAAGTTCAATTAGAGACGAAGTTGATGAATATAAAATGACACATTACACAATAACGTTTGAAAACCGAGGATTGGACATCTACAACAAATGGATATTCTAGTTAGAAGGCCATCGAATTAATAAAGAAGAGTTCACATGACAGATATACTAAATTGCTGCTAATGATAAAGTTTTGAAAAGTACCAGATTAGAAGATGAAAAACTATCTCCAATATCTATTTTGAAACTACATTGGCCAAACGCGTTTCAAGTCAAGCATCTGAATTCTATTTCGGTATAAGTGCCAAGCATAGAAATGGCTTAAGAAAACAAAATCTTTATCATAACAAGGTAAGCTAGTGAGATTCCCATGGACACAATCTCATCAATTCAGAAAAGTTCATAGCAATATTTTTTCCAAGACCACACATCTTAGAAGAAGAGCATCACCACCATGGTCAAGATTCGGCATATGTGAGCATTTTAGAAATTACAATCACGTTGAGTTTGCAAATTCAAAGTTCTCAGGAGAGAAAAGGACGTTCTGATTGTGATCCCGATGTACAAGAATGTGAGTAGGTGAAAAGACTTTTTCCCCATAATAGGGCAAACTATCATGATTATGAGATATGGCTTTGTCAACGGAAAGAAAAGTCACATTGATTCATTTTTTAAATACACTGCTCAAGAAATAGAAACGTCATGAGACGGGATATTTGAGAATACGCGACTCCTATCAATTCAAAATTAGGTTGGATTCACATATTTGAGGTTTGGAAGTGCAGTGAGCTATTTCAAGGTCAAACACTCTATCCACATAATTTAAGGAAGTCGATGAGATAATCAATCAATCATAGATTGAAAACTTCAAAAATACATGTAGCTTGGAGAATTCGGAAAAATAAGTTAATATTCACTCAACACAAATTGCAGAATTGAAAGATAACATGAATTGTAGAATTCAAATGATGGAAAAGTTAACAGGAGAATAATTGTTATTGTTGGTTGAGCAAACACAAACTACACAATGATGATGACGATAATCTAATCTATCCCCCCTTATTTGGAAGCAACCTCCCTCCAAGTAGCGCCGCATTTTCGGTGATGACATTGTCGATGTTGTCGGGTTTCGGGTTCGCATTGTTGACATCCAACTTGTTGATGACGTGTCTTTCATTACATTAATGCCGATGTTGTTGATGTTCTGGGTGGTACGTTCCATTCTATGGTGTAAAAATTTCCGTATTAAGGGTTTTTTAACTTTCACGCTTCCATGCTTCCGTGATACAAGTTTATTTTTGAAATAGATGCATATAATAACTACCATCTTTGTACAATTATGAGGGTTGAAGTCTACAATTATGTAAAAAAAGCACATAATTGTACACTTTGTGTTCTCTACCTAATCCTGGTTATCTCATAGTTGTGTCCAATTTTCCTAACTCTTCCTATTCAAGCAAACTCAAAACCCTCCTCTCCTCCCTGACGGTCCATCTCAGAATGTGAGTGATGTGGTGGTAAGCCGATAATGACCTGGACCACCTCTTCTCCTTCGGCTCCTCATCCTTCTTAGAATCACCATTTTCCAACTCCTTGTCTTCTGGGTCTATGCTAAATTCGTCGGGATTGTAGAAGGAGACAAACTCTGCATAGATATTGACAAGAGTGTCTACCTCAAGCTCGAACTTCGACATCTAATCAGGAATATATATAGCAACCTTACATATATCGTACATTAATAACTAAAAAAGTCTACCTAATCGGTCAAACTCTCTAAACTGTGATCTACACATTCTACTCAAGGTCGTAATAGTGAATTTATGCTCTGATACCACTTGTAATACCCTGACTTTTCAAAACGTTATTTACATCATTTTTATCTAATTGTGTAAAACAAGAGTTAGAAGAAAATTGCACATTTAAATAAGCAACATATAATAAAATAGAGTTTTAAAGTGCGAAAGATAAAATAACAAAAATACTCATTTATGGGATTACATTTGATTTTAAAATAAATTACAGACAGGGCTATCTAGGGATAAGGTAGCCATGTGACTAACTCTTCACCAACAACTCTTGGCATCTTTTGTCCGGCCGGATCCTCTGTCAATACTTCTACATCTGGCATGAAACAATGGGGGTAGAGAAATTACATCAATGAGTAATGAAACTCAGTAGAAAAAGTTACCTAGAAACCAAAACCAAATGATATAACAAAAGCTATAGGATATACAGATATAATTGAACAACAGCAATAATAAGTGCAAGAATAAACATCGCAGTAGAGTAAATAACAACAGAAGACGCCCGGTGGGATTTTGACCCACATAATGAGTATGGGGACTTGAACTACCATATCTCATCTTGGGACTTGAACCAAAAAATAGAGTGAATATGGAAACTTGAACTACCAAAATCTACCTTGGGATTTGATGTCGAGCGAGTCGCGTCCATATTTTTGGAATGCTTGGATTGGTCGTGGACCAAATGGACTGGTGGCCGATTGACCCGCGGGTCTTATGGTTGAAATGAAACGTCATTCTAATCAAGGCCCATTGATTTTTAGATCATGGGCTCCAATGGTTTTCAGCCTAATTTCTTCGTTCAGGCCTCCGAATCAGCAAATTTGTCGTTTTAGGAAAGATTTGTTTTCCTTATATCTTTTCATAGGAATGAATGTTTTAGTCCGCTTATTTTGTCAATTTTATATTTCTTTCTAGTATTTGATTTTCTAATCAAATCAGAATTTTTTATTTTGGTAATTTTTTTATTTTCTTTTATTTAGGCTAGATTAGTAAGGCTAAATTTTTGTTATTTCGTTTCCTAATTGGTATAGAGTTCTATGTCCCTATAAATTATTTTGTATGCCTAAGGGCTAGTTAGTTGATTATTGATTAATAAAAACTGAGTGTTTTACTTAATTCATTTGTTAAAGGAGGGAGTACCTCTAGTTCAAATAAGATTTGAAATTGTCCTCGTGTTATACTTATCCAATCATACGCTTCGCTGCATCAGAATTCTAACCCAAAAAAGAGTGAATATGTGGACTTGAACCATCAAAATCTACCTCAGAACTCTAATCCAAAAAAAGGGATTAATATGGAGACTTGAACCACCAAAATTCACCTCGGGACTTTAACTCGGAAAAAGAGTGCATATGGAAACTTGAACCACCAAAATCCACTTCGGGGACTCTAACCAAAAAAGAGTGAACATGGAAACTCGAACCACTGAACTCTACCTCGAAACTCTAACCCAAAAAAAGAGTGAATATAAAGACTTGAACCACCATAATCCACCCCCGGGACTTGAACCTTAACATCTTTTAACACTTTATTTACTCAATTAGCATTATAACCAGAATTTCAACAATCATCACTATACAAAATACAAAAGTTCATAAACGACATTGACAACAATTATACATCAATACATGGTCACACGAGGCTATCATGCACTCATGAAATCCCTCAAGGATCTGTGGACACAAACTTAGTGTGTGTATACTTATGTGGTGTGAAAACATGCATAACAGGGTGATACAGAGTCTAAAACAGGGCATGTCGGCCCGATCAACAATCTGAAATATTATGTCCCGTTAACTTCATTACTTGTTTTTAACATGCTTTTAAAGTTTTCTAAATAAATCACATTCACAAATATGTCCAACTAATTGAGAAATGAGCAGCACAATGACAATAACAAGACATATCCAACATTTCTCTTACTCATATTTCATTAACAATGAAACAATGATGTCCAATACCAAGATAACATCAATAAGACCACGCATATCTTGATCAACTATTAAAGTATAGTAGCGTTACGAATTCCGATGGTAATCCTACCCTCTCGAAATCCAACGGGGATCCGAGGACACAAATAAATAGACACGTGGGTGCATGTGCATGTGTTCGAGTGTCAGGGGTAAGTTGTGTCAGGTTGATGCATTTTTACATTTGGCCGCAAATTATAGTCTCGTTCGTTTTCTCTTTTGACGTATCTCTCATTCTGGTTGGTAGGCTTGATGGGTTGCCGTGTTGTTTTGTGTGGTCATTAAGGTCTGGGATTGAGGTCAAACTTCTTCTATTTACAAAGACATCATTGTACTCTATTGACTAGGTAACTCTTCCACAGTGGGAGCCCTCTAACCCCTGCTATCCTTTCTGACACTTTCCAATCTAAGCCTAGACTCTCAACCTTTGTATTA
>JABCMJ010041768.1:2646-12807 GCA_014822125.1 Arbutus unedo | reverse complement strand
GTTTTATTTCCGGTTTCTAGAAACGAGCATATTATTTTTCAACAGTTTGTTCCATTGTCCCTAAGGTACACATCTCGATTTTTTTTCCAAATTCATTGTAACTATATTTATGATATGAAACAGACAACATAATGACTATAAAATGCACAACTACCAACGTGACAGCTATCTACCAGGTTCATCAACAATCGACATAACAATAATATAACAACAATATCGTGGATATAGCATACCAACATAACATTTATGGTCTTACACTGGCAATCCCGTTGTCACAAAATTCTTCATGAATTAATGGACATAATAACAGTACAAAGTATATGCACGTGCAAAGTGTATGTGGGGTTTGGGGGATATTTTTATTCATTTGGGCATGAAACTCAATTTTCCAAAGGATGACCTGACTGGTCAACCATTACCCTTGACCGGTCAGGCATCCTCGATCGATTAGCTTAGGGCTCTGTCCTAATAACCTAAGGTCTTGACAGATTAACCAATGAACCTGAGAAGTCTTGACGGATTGACCAATGACCCTGAGAGGTGAAAACTTGTTGACCGATCACACTTTTACCATGACTGATCAACCTAGCAAACTAATGGGGTTCGAACTAAGTATAATGGAGTTCAATTTCATTCAAACTTTGATTCGTAACATCAATTTGATAAGAACTAAGGATTTAGGTAAAACAATCTATCTGTGTTATGTGTTTTGAGGTATCGCTGTGACGTTTTGTTGGCATTTCGGCTCGTGTCTCCTTTTTTCCCTTCGTGGTGTTTCCTTTTCCCTCTCTTTCTTTGAATATGACGCTGGTAAAAAAGGAAAGCAGTAGGATGGAGTATCTATAGGAAAATCACGTGTGTGAACACCATTAAGGTGGAGGAAATCAAAGGACTGGCCTATGAACTTGGGTTGATGGTTAATAGCTTCCAGAAAAAATCCTAGAGGAATCAATGAACGTCAAAGGCCGCTGAAGAAGGGGGTTGAACTAGGCGAATGATTCTGTGCTCCTCGTGCACACTTTCACGTGTGTGATCTGTTTAATTCATATCTTTGATTTTATTAAAACTTAATCTTAAAATACAAATTATTTATTATAAAATGCCACTAAATGATTGTAAAATAAATTTATTAATATTTAAAAATCTCAGATTGTTCCTATAAATAATAAAATTACTACTCTCTTTAATAACTTCAAATTTTAGATGAGTTGTTTATTAATAATTTTAATTCGTACTCTCATTAATAATTTTAAAATATTCCAATCTTAATCTTGTCTGAAGGAACGAAAATCGAGAATTATGAATGTGACTTAAAGTTGTTAATCTCATTCTGTACCGGTCAGTACGTCTCATACCGCCCTCGTAATAATACCGGACCATCGGAGTTCCGTTCTGATCTGTTCAGGCTAATACCGGCCGGTACCGTACCATACCGTCCGTATTTAAAAAAATAAAAAAATTCAATTAGTATATATTTTTGGGTTTCATGATTTGTTTTTAAATTGTAATACTTTATTTTATATGTTCAATATGATTTTTTGTTAAAAAATATTATTTGAAATATGTATCTTAATTTTAGCGATAAATTTAAAACGGTACATCGGTACATACCGATATTGATACGTATTACAATACTAATAAAATTAATACGCTTGTCGGTATGAAATTGATAATTTTGGAATGAGTAATTCAAGTTGCTGCTTGCAGCTATCATTAAGGCGTAGAATTCACTAGGAAGCCTTTGACTCAAACATCCTTTTCTCCTTTTTCAGTACGCCTCCACATCCGACTGTACCCTGGTTTCCAAAGATGATGCCATCTCCGGTGAGCTTCGTTATATAGTAAGATTCATTTGGTTCGTGGTGTTTATTAATTTATTAAATTATAATAATATTTAAAGTAGAATTTTATTGAATTGAGACCATTTGTATTAAATTATTTATAGTGTTATTTTATTATAATTAATGAAGTATTTGGTTTGATTTTAAAGGAATAATAACCAAATAGTCCTTGTAAGTGTATGGATATTTTTGTTTTTTCACCGTTCTATCTCGTTGAGAAAAAAATCACACATAGACTTCTTCTACAAATAAATTAGGCCAAATGGGCATACACTTTTTGAACAAAAAATAATTTAGAAAATCACACAAACACCACATGTGAAACGGGACCGTAGTATGGAAATCATGTTTAGATACATTTCTCACTTGTTTGGAATTTAAGTGAGTATCACTTTTGAAGCTACGAGCAATTGCAGAACGATATTTGGAACGGGCTCGGATTGTTCAGAGTGTTTGAGACTTCTGTCCTTAATGCAATTTTAATCTGAGTTACAAACTTTTGTTGGTGGTTAAATTGAGATTTGTAGCGACAGAATGAAAGAATGCATGGATGGTATGATAAAGTGAATGAGGGACTTGGGCTGCTGTGCGTTGTTGTCCTGCTATGCATTATGTATAATAAAACATGATGTATGAATTTGACGTACAAAAAATTATTCAAACAATCTAACAGTATTAGGACAGTTATTTACCTCTAAAACGACATTGTATTCAAAGTCCAATCTCCTTCGACACAAGTAACAAACATGACCCTATTGTATAAAATTCAGAATTATGAGTGTAACTGGTTTGATTCGATCCATTTTTATAAAATTTATGAGACCGGACCGATTTTTTGATTTGAAAAATTTGTAAACGAAAATAGCTGATTCTGTTGAACTGATTTCGATCCGATTTGAATTGTTTAGTTTTTTAAATCGAATCAAGTCTTAACAAAATTATCAAAATCTAAAAAAATAAAATCACTTGAAATACAATTTTGGACAATTATAAAATTTATTAACAATTCGAATAAAATTCATAAACTTAAATAAAATTAATCGTTTTAAATTTAATCACAATTTTGAACCAAACCTATAAAACAAAAATATATGATGAACCGGGCAATTGATTCGGTTCGATTTGGATTAGTTTTTAACATCTAGAAATTGAAAATCAAAAATCAAACTAAATCTCTAATTTTTTGAAGTTTTTAAATTAAAATCGAAGTAGACCAAATTTTAAGCTCAATATACCGAATATTTTTTCGATCCGATCGGGTTCGCCCATTTTCAATTTCACCGCCAAGAACATGCTGGACTTCTGTCCTGTATTTGTTTATGATTGTGTCTCAACTTCCCTGTCCGAGTCCGAAACAGTGCCTGTCCTGGTCGCTCTCTCTCTCTCTCCGATCGAGACTTTCTTCTTCTTCTACTAATGGCGTCGAAGGGCTGGTTGAAGAACCTCACGACACACGCATCTCGCATTTATTTCCTCCTCATCATCCTTCAGATCCCTCTTTTCAGGTACACAAAGAACACTCCCACTCCCCTAGCCCCCAAATTCCTAATTCTATCATTCCATGTAACTTTGAAAATGCGGAATACAATAAGATAGCAAAACTCAGACATCAAAGTTCTTCAGTTTCGCCAATTTTAAAAACCTTTACAATTGCTCGAACGATGATATCCATTACCCAACTTTCTTTTCTTTTCATCCTTCAAATTGGGGCTTCGCTCAAATTTATTTTCCATCCTGTTTTATCAACTAGGTATCTGATTTTGAATGAATTTAAGGATATTATTGTGGCTCAGCTTAACTCCAACTCCCAGTGCAATAAAATCATGATACAATTGTTTGGGGTCATGTTTAATCGTATGCACTAACAATGAGGGAGTGTGTAGTTTTACAGGATAAGTAATTACATTGGACTACTAGTGAAGTAGATTGTATATCTCACATCACCGAGCTATTATATATGACTCATGTTTTCTCGGATTGTTTGTCCACCGGATAAAGATCACTCCATTAATTGTTGTGTTCAAGCACCTGATGATGTTGCCTTGGACGTGCAATTCAATCATATCTCTAATTGGACCAAGGAAATTGGACTCTACAAGGTTTTACTTGTCACGTTAATAGGACTGATTCTGGTTTGTCAGTTGAAGTCTATGTTTTGTTGTCCTTCAAAATAGTCCTGTGGTGCATTCGGGGTTCAGCTGAGGTTTAGATTGGGAATTTCTGAAGTTTTCTATAGTGTCATACTGCAAGTTGGGTTGAGTATTTCTTACTGTTTGATAATGTGATATAACAGAACAGGGAAGATCCTTCACCTATGTGATAGTTATGGGAAGAAGAAGAGTAAATTTCTTTTTGACAAGTATAAAAAAATCTAAGCAATCTAGTCCTTGTCCAAAATATAGCTTAACAATGCACCTGGTATATCATTTCATATCATCTTTTGGCAGTGCAGGAGCTGTTATAATGATTTAATGCTTTGTGGCTGGACCCTTTAAATGTTTTTTTCGTTATTTAATGGAAAAGGTTAGGGTCAAGGAACTGCTTGATGTATTTGAAGTGCATATTGAGGATTGTGGCTTGGCTCTCCTTATCTAAATCCATCCAGTTACACATTGTCACATTGTTCGACTTCCAGTATTTTGTGACCCTCATGCCCCCGTTCCAAAGCACTTTGAAATTAAGTTGCGTCTAAAAAGCATTAGCTAATAAATAGGTGGCCACTTCAGGCTTTCTTGAATCTGGATTTCTTTTCATATCCGAACGTCTGAATATGCTCATCTTAGGACTTAGGCTATAAAGCTTAGTTCTTCACTGATGCTTGTAGGATGTAGGGTTTTGGAGATTTTGATACTTGGATTCCTTATAAAACTTATCTCAATTTGATTACACATGCATGTAACCGTCGAAAGTTGCGGCTGAATTGCATTATAGTCATGGAACCCAAACTATGTACTACATAATATGCACGGCGAAAAATGGAAAGGAAGTAATATAAGTTGCTTGATATTTTACTTGGATATAACATTTGCACCTTAAATGCTTTTGCTTATTAGACTTTAAATGCTATTGCTTGCTAGACTATGTTGCATACAATTGATAAAAATGTAATAGAAATTATAGAACTTGTTATTCCGGTATCATAATCGCATCTTAGTATGCAGAATTTAAATTGTCTAACATTTCTTTTGGTATTTAAAGCCATTAGAATTATAGTCTATTTCCAGTTTTCCACAAATTTTGCCTTCTTTCTGGTATTAGTGTTACCATCCTCCTCTATATGAAAGCGGTGTAATGTGGGCATCACCGTCTGGCATGCTACAAGTCTTGTTTTCTCTTCAGGCTTTAGGGTGTTAAGTTTATTTCCCCTTCGTGGTTGCCCTTTCTATGTTGGCTTCTTGATCTTTGCAATGAATGCAACATCGTTGTTAATAAATCTGTCCTTGTCTCTAGTCTGTCTTCACTGTTAAAGCTGACAAGTATTTGTTTTAGAATTCTGAAAATTGACAGCTGAAAATATAATTACTGACCATAATTTCAACTCTATTTTCAAAAAAAGAATAAAATTTGATCTCTGCACTACTTGTTCAGCCTGTTGTTGATGTTTGATGTCAATTTACCAGGGTTCCATGTAGAGCTGGTATGTGTTCAAGTCCCATTCATGTCACATCTTCCCAGTTGATTGCAAGTGAAATCTTCCCTACTGCTGCAGTGAAAGCACTTCTCTATCCTGGAGCCATTACAAATGGTCTCATCAAGAACATGACTTTTCCGAGCTGGGATAATCTACTAAACTTTTACAACTTGACCGATGTGAAGGGAGCTTCTGCAGTAACTGATCTGCAGCGGTTGGAGGTTTTGGTCTTGAAACTTCTCTTTTGGTCATTTTATTATGTGTAGGTAGAACGAAAAAAAACTCCACAGTTTAGTATGAGGAAAACTGGATAGAGAAATAAAACTGATGAAATATTCTGACTGGATATATTTTTTCTACTCTTGTCTTATGATTTACTTTGGTTCCTTGTTGAATTTCTAAAAAAAATCACAACTGTGAGTTGGTAACTATGTAGCACCACCAGAGACTTTGGCATCCATAATCTATGTTGTCAATCCCCAATGCGTGTAATAATGACACCTCATTACCCTAGCCCCTAGGTATAGTATATCACACACTTTGGTGATTATATATCTGATGACTACTTGATACATATTGTAAAAGTTTTAACCGAATGCCCTTATTGGATAGGAAGTATGCTTTGAATGGACAACCAGACAAGCATTATATTGTTAAATTTTGGAGCATCACATTAACCTGTTGAAATGTCTTGCCATTTTGAGCCCTCCTGTCAGTCGTCAATATTCGAATAACTAGGCCTGTATGACTATTACATTGCTAGGTTTCTTTGGTATTTATTCTATCTAATCTTGGTAGGAGTTATTGGTTGTTAAAAGACACCTATATTGAGATTACGTGAAAAATGAAAGCATTTGGGAGTGCCAATCTCAATCAGTTACTTTCTATTTAACATGATGGAAACAAACTTCTCCAATTATTGTTATTTGCATTTAGTTTTGTAAGCATTGCTTTAAAAGGCATCTAATACTTATTCTCATTGTTCTCCCACTTTTTCTTGAAGTCTCTATGGCCTCCTCTTGTGTTTTGTTTATATGCTTGTCTAATTAGTCTACTTCTCTTTTTTGGTCCGTTGGAGCTTATACTACCTTTGCACATGTCCCATACCTTTGCATAGCTTTTGATTTTTACCATTGTTATTCCTACACAGAAGAAGTGGTGTTACAGCTTTTAATCCACTTGCAAATGGAAAACAATATTTTCTCTGTTTTTTGTTGATTTTCCAAACAAACTGGTTGCAAATATGAGGATCAGTTTTGCCTTCATCTCAACACCTCTGCAACGATGATGTTTCTTCTCTTGTTGGTCTCTTAATTGACTAGCTTTTTTGATTTCATAAGCATCGCTTCTACTATTCATTCTAATTCTCCTCAGTTTTCTACCAGGTGCTAGCAGGAAGCTACTTTTCGGTGGCGGGGGCAGTAATCGGTATTCTAAAACCTGGGAGAATGAGCATGTTTGGAACACTTCTCATTATTTGGGGCCTTGTCAAGGAAGGGATCCTCGGAAAGCCTGTGAATACAGATCCTGCAAAAACTGTTTTCGTATACCCCACGATGTTGATCGCTCTTGTTTGTGCATTCTCTTCTGTCAAGTATGATGTTAAGAAGGTCGTGAGAGGTGCCCCAGCTCGTCCCATCGCAAAACCGTTGCAAAGCTCTTCAAAATCGAAGCTGAAATGAATCAGAATGCTATACTTGTTGGCCAGAATGAATCTCATTTTGCGATTGTTACAGTTTATTTTCTTTTCTCGTGATCGTGGATCTTAATCCTGTTTATCCAAATTTTCCAGGGTTATTGATTAGCAAAGTCATCCAAATTTGTCAGCGACTTCTGATGCTTCTTTGTTGCATCATATCTGAGACTCCTCTTTGATTTAGTAGGAAAGCCATTGGCTTGGTTCCTCATTTTCTAAGCAGTGATAGTGTTGCCCTCTCCTTGGTCACCTTAGGCGTGAGCAAATGGTGCGGTAGTGCGGGTTTGCCTAGATTGGATTGCGATCCAGATGTGATCAAAGTGTGAATGTCGTATTCTGACTTCGTATGAGGTAGTGTGTGCGACTCGAGTGTAAGCCACAAGTGGTTCTTGTTTTGCCACACTGAAGTAGACTTAGAATTTGTCAAATAGTGGAATTTGAACGGAAGTAACTTAGAAATGAATAGAATTATATTCAAATCAAAGTAGAACTTCATTATCTATGAATATTGAAGTTGCAAAGGTAAATGCTATGTAAACTAGGCTTGAACTGATATTAAACTCAAGTAGATTGAGAAAAGTTAAAGTAAAGGTGCTGGACCAAAGTTGAAAAATTAGTGATTGTTAGATTTTTCACACGAGAGCTTGATTTAGCCTTGTCAATTCATATTTAGAAGCAAAGTAAGCTTATTCGGGCTTGAAATAAGGGGCATAACTGTCACTTTCCGATTTTATCACTTGTCTCATGTTTTCTTCTCTACGTATGTACGTTTGCTTCTCTATGTATGTACGTTTGCTTCTCTACATATGTACATTCCCATTTCCTTTAAACTTGGGCCTAAGATTGATGAATGGTGGGTGGTTGACATTGGGTCATAGGGAGATTGAGACAATTAAAAGGTGAATGGAATTAAATAAAATCGAGCGATAAGTAAAAGGAGTTTTATTTAAATTATTTAATCTTTTATGTTGACTCAACCCTAATGCTTACATGTGGGTTGTGTGTGTGTGTGTATATATATATATATATATATATATATATATATATGTATGTATGTATGTATATGTATTTAATTTAGCCAAAAAATCATTCAATATATATGTACTAGTGTTAGGAGACTAGAAAATTGTGAGAAAAAATGGCGCATGTTGTTGCTTATATATCCAAAAGAAATAGGAAATTTATTATCAACATGGAGTATATGGCATGAGGACGGAGATAATAAATTCTGATGTCTGTTCGCTTTATACAGTAAAGCTAAAATTGGCACAATGCAAGCTATGTCTGGCATGTATTTTTGTTTATAGAATTTAACATAATTTATTCTTGATACTTTTAGGATTAAATTTAAGGTTATTAAATCAAACTCCTAATTTCATAAATCATGTAAGTTTTTATCCCACCTAAAATTGTGAAATATGGTTTAATAGTAAGTTTGCATAGTTTGTGTAAAGCTCCATATTTTTATGCTACATTACAATAAAAAAATTATTAATTAAGTAACGGAATAAAATTTTTAATTTAAAAACAAAAGGTCTAATTCTCAAAATATTTATTAATTATTGACAAAACAATCGTTCTAAAATTTATTTAATTAAATAGTTTTGAAAACAAATAATTCGTGTCGTAAATTTTCATTAATCAAAATAACTAAGGGGACTTCGACTTCATAGATCAAACCATCGGAGTGTTACTGGTATAGTCATGGTTCTGGTATATTCGTCTCGTCCTTCTCAATCTCTTGAACTTTCAAATTATGTTCTGCCTCAACCTGTTCTTTAAAATCTAGCGTGAAATATCAAAGACCAATAAATTACTCTAAATGAATGATTAACACTCAGTAGAAAAATCTGACCTTATTCTTAATTTATAAATAAATATACATGATGATAATTTTATACAGTATGCAAAGAATAATAAACAAACATGAAATATGTAATGTTGTGCATAAATATGAATATGCAATATCGTGCATAAAGCTTTATGCATTGAGTATCTTTTTATTATTATTATCTCCACACCGGGTCTCGCAATCTCCCATCTCAAAATTACAACCTCAGGGTCTAGCAATACCCTTCATCTGTATTGCAGCATCGAAGTTTCGCAATTCCTTTCATCCAAAATTACAACGTTAGGGTCTCGCAATCCCCTTTATCGTTATAATAATATCGGGGTCTCGCAATTTTTCATAATTCACCACAACTCCAAATTATTCTGGTTATTACTCATTATTGTAATAATGAGATCACCTAACCCTGCCGTTCAACTAACTTTCAATTTCCATGCATGCACACACAATGTTTATCCGTCATGCACAACATGCAATAATAAAATTCTATAATTTCAATAAAACATGTATCGAACATAAATTAAAATCACTAAAATCATACGATATCATCAACATTGACCAAATCTAAGTAACACACAATGTTTGTGGACCCTAGCATACAAATCTGTCTCAGCAGGTAATAGTCATTTAATTTATCCACTAAATTAAATTAATCCATGAATCGTTACACACACACACACACACACACATATTAAATATCTAGTATTCCTATGGTTCAGATCTAATCCTGACCTGACACCAAACAATTATTAAATCCACAATTTGATTAATTCACATAGTCGAATACACATAATTATTCTAAAATATAATTATTAAATATTCAATTCATATCCCCGCACAATCTTTGAACACAAACCAAATCTACTCATTAATCACACACACACACATGTAGGGCTTAGCCCGAAATTCCTACATCGATTTGACGAATAAAGCACTACAGAAAACTCGCGAACCAAACACCGCGTCAAAATCCGATCGATTATCGTAACACTATAAAAAAATCAAAACCATACATTAAATACCATATATAAAAAAAACAGTGTATTATTAATAATAAATAATAGAATAAGTAAATACATTAAATATAATATATTCTCTCTCTCTCTCTCTCTCTCTCTCTCTCTCTCTCTCTCTATATATATAT